>VSMD01071394.1:0-58673 GCA_008750895.1 Mirza zaza | reverse complement strand
AAAGGATCTTGAACATAATATTGAGCCAAAAGGCAAGTTAGAAGAATATACAGTGTATACTGTGTTCTATTTTATAGAAAGTACAGAATAGGCAAAAGCAAAGTATTTTAGATAATCTATCTAATTATTTATCATTTATCTATATATGATAAAATAATAAAGGAAAACAAAGGAATGAGCAACATAAAATTTAGGATAGTAGTTACTTTTGATAGGGAATGAGTGGAATACCACTGAGGAGGGACACAAAGGCAACTTTCAAGAAATTGCTTTTAATCCATTTTTTAAGGTAAATGCTAATATGTAGGCGTACAGTTGACCCTTGGACAGCATGAGTTTGAATTGTGTGAGTCCACTTATATGCAGATTTTTTTCAGTAAATAAAGTGGAAAATATTTTGGAGATTTATAACAACTTGAAAAAACTCACATATGAGCTGCATAGCTTAGAGATATCGAAAAAATTAAGAAAAAGCTCAGTATGTCACGAATACATAATATATGTAGATACTAGTCTATTTTATCATATACTGCCATGAAATATACATAAGTCTATTAAAACTTACACACACAGAGTGTACATGGTGCTGTTTGCAGTGGAGAGAAATGTAAACAAACGTGAACATGCAGTATTAAATTGTAACTTCATAAAATTAAAGGTAGTACATATCATACTGTTCTATTGTAATAATTTTGTAGTCACTTTCTGTTGCTGTTGTGGTGAGCTCAAGTGTTGCAGTGCCTGCTTAAGATGCCTTGTGATGCTAGTGATCTGCATGAGCAGTTCCCCTCTCCAGTAAATTGCATATCGCAGTCAAAGTGATGTCTGGTGGTTCTTGTATATTTTTCATCGTGACTAATGCAATACAATAAACCTTGAATAACACCATGGGACCCATATGAAATGCCACTAGTGATGCTGGAAGTGCTCTCAAAAGCGCAGAGAAGTCATGACATTACAAGAAGAAGTCATACTGCTTTATATGTGGCGTAGATTGAGGTCTGAAGCTGTGGTCGCCTGCCATTTCAGACAGATGATTTATCTTATAAAAAGATGACATAAACATGTTATTGATAAATATAGTAGTACAGTACTGTAAATGTGTTTTGTCTTCCCTATGATTTTCTTAATAACATTCATTTTCTCTAGCTGATGTTAGCATAAGAATACAGTATATAATACATAAAACATACAAAATATGTGTTAATCAACAGTTTATATTATTGGTAAGGCTTCCAGTCAACAGTAGGCTATTAGTAGTTAAGTTTTCAGAGAATCAAAACTTATACACGGGGGTCGGGCGCGGTGGCTCACACCTGTAATCCTAGCACTTTAGGAGGCCGAGGTGGGCGGATTGCTCGAGGTCAGGAGTTCAAAATCAGCCTGAGCAAGAGCGAGACCCTGTCTCTACTATAAATAGAAAGAAATTCATTGGTCAACTAATCTATATATATAAAAATTAGCCGGGCATGGTGGTGCATGACTGTAGTCCCAGCTACTTGGGAGACTGAGGCAGTAGGATCACTTGAGCCCAGGAGTTTGAGGTTGCTGTGAGCTAGACTGATGCCACGGCACTCACTCTAGCCTGGACAACAAAGTGAGACTCTGTCTCACAAAAAAAGAAAAAACAAACAAACAAAAAAACTTATACACAGATTTTTGACTGCAGGGGGTTGATACCCCTAACCTGTGTGTTGTTCAAGGGTCAATTGCATTAGCTTTCTAGGGTTGCTGTAGCACATTGCCACCAATTGGGTGGCTTAAGACAGATAATTTATTCTCTCACAGTTCTGGAGGTCAGAGTCTGAAATCAAGGCGTCAGCAGGGTTGTCTTCCTTCTGGAGTGTTTAAAGGAGAATCCTTTCCATGTTTCACTTTTTGCCTCTGGAGGCAGCTGGCAATTTGTGACATTCCTTAGTGGGTAGCTATACCACTCCAATCCCTGCCTCTAACTTCACATGGCCTTCCCCTCTGTGTGCATCTGTCTGTGTTCTCCTCTGTCTCTCATCAGGGTATGTGTCATTGGATTTAGGATCCACCCTAAACCATAATGGTCTATCTTATCTCAAAATTCTTAATTTAGTTACATCAGCAAAGAACCTTTTTCCAAATAAGGTCATGTTCACAGGTTCCAGATGGATAATCCATTACAGTAGCTATACATTTCATCATTATTAGATAACTGTATCTAGACATTATACATTCCTTTGGATATTCGATATATTTTTCAATAAAGATAAACATACTTAAAATAGAAATGTGAAAAAAAGAAAATAGAGAAAAATGTTCATGTGCCAATTCCAAGATTAGGTTTCTCCCCAACTTAACTACATTAAATAGGATTTTCTCAATAAAAAGAAGTGTCTTCCTAACATGATGCTGTAAAATAATTTTGTTTTTCATTTACATTTATATTCATACACACACATTTTACACATTTAATTTTCAACATAGGCTAATTTAAAAATGTATCAAAACTGGGTTTTCCATTCCTATATTCTTAATAGAACCAACATTAAATCAGATTGATTTTATGCTTGAGATCGTTTCTAATTTGGATGATTAGTGTTCTGGATTCAAATAATAAAGAGTTAAATAAGAATGTTAAGTTGATTTATAAGTAGTTTCTTCTGATATTATTGGGCAATTCACAAAAGAGGAAAAAGAAAGGATGAATGATCATCTAAAAGTAATAGGCTCATCCTGTTTCATCCAAGAAATGCAACTTTCCACTTTTGGCCACCATCTTGACAACTAATTCTAAAATATTAAATACCCATGTTGGAGAGGATGTGAATAAATAGACACCCTTTTACATTTCTGGTAGCAGTATAATTTGTCATAATATTTCTAGGATAAAATTTGGCAGTACATATCAAGAACCTACTTTTGTATTTATATTCTTCATCTTAGTAATTCTATTTACAGAAATTTATACTAAAGCAATAATTATATATTCATCTAGATTTATATATAGATGTTTACTCTAGAATCATCAGCAAAAGCATAAAACTGAAAATAAACTAATTTTTAAAAAACAGGATAAATTCACAATCAATTTCAGATTTTAGTTATCTATTGCTATGTAACAAACTGCCCCCAAACTTAGTGGCTTAAAATAAAAATTTATTATTACATGTTATGATTCTCTATGTCAGAGCACAGTAGGGATGGATTTCTGTTTCACAAGGTCTGGGGCTCCAAGTAGGTTAACTCAAAAGGTAGGGGCTAGGCGGGGCGTGGTGGCTCACACCTGTAATCCTAGTACTCTGTGAGGCCGAGGCGGGAGGATTGCTCAAGGTCAGGAGTTCAAAACTAGCCTGAGCAAGAGCGAGACCCTGTCTCTACTAAAAATAGAAAGGAATTAATTGGACAACTAAAAATATATAGAAAAAAAAAATTAGCTGGGCATGGTGGCGCATGCCTGTAGTCCCAGCTACTCAGGAGGCTGGGACAGAAGGATTGCTGGAGCCCAGGAGTTTGAGGTTGCTGATGCCACGGCACTCTAGTTCGGGCAACAGAGTGAGACTCCGTCTCAAAAAACAAAGAAAGCTAGGGGCTGGATGGTACAGCTGGGGTTGTCTGGACATCTGTCCTTCTCTCTACGTGGTTTCTTCATGTGGCTAGTTTGGGCTTCCTCACATCATGGTGGGCTCAGTATAGTTGGACATTTCATACAGGAACTCAGCAGTTCAAAAATGTGTGCTCCAAGAGAGAAGAAATGAAAGCTGCTAGTTTTGTATGGCCTACCTGACATCTGACAGAGTATATATCATAGAGCTCACCCAAATTCATGGTGAGGGGACACATTTTTATTAATAACTTTTGATGAAAGGAGTATCTAAGAATTTATGGCAATCTTTAAGTGGTCACATTTATGATATAATAATAGCCACTTGTAAAGTATTATACTGCTAATTATTGAAAAGCAAAGAGAATGATCAATCTGAGTAACACTATTTTGGTTGTGACTATAAGAAAAATAAGCTGATTTTCAAGAAAATTTCAAAAGAAGAAAAGTACATTACATAATAGTGAAATGTTTGAACCAAAATAAAAATCTTCTATGGCAACTCCTTTGAAGACAGGCAGGTATTTACATGTAATGCTTTGAAAGTTTATGCAAGCTGTTATCATTTTTATAGCTTTTTTCTTGTGGGCATCAGAATAAATTGAACTTCATAGAACATCAAAGTAAAAGTGAAGTCAGTGACAGAAATTAGTCAAGAACAGAAAGAAATGCTGACAGGTGTCTAAGGAAATCTATAGCCTGAAGGCATGGAAAAGAATACAAAGAGTAAAGAAAAATGCATAACACAAATAATGAATAAGAAAGACAAAGGAAAAAATTTTAAAGGATATTTTAAGAAGAAAAAATATGGCCATTTACAAGAAATTAGCAAGCTTTATAAAATATTGGATTCTTATAATCCCATTATTAGGAATTTAAGTAAATTTTTAAGTTCATCACTTTTTCAGAGATATCTGAGGAAGCAAAATTTTAAAGATAAAAATGAGAAAACAAGATGATTACACTAATGGTCAAGTAAACTATGGAATATCAGTTTACTGGAATATTATCTAATCTTAAAATTTAAAAGTTTAAAAACTAAGAATAAGAAAAGCTATTTACATAACAAAGCTAATTGAAAGAATAAAATATGAAGTATAAGCACATTACAATTAACATTTCGTGAAAACTACAATTAATAAAAATTGGTAGACAACTTAGACATGAAAATACAATGGGGGTCGAGGGATACTTATTTCTTAGTTTTGCTTAATGTTGCAGATTAGGCATTATTATATAAGGAAGACTTAAACCAGTCACTATATATAGAATAGCAAAGCTAGAAATCTAAAATTTAAAGATTCCTTATGTTGTATTTTTGTAGTGAAATGATTCATATTTTTTGAAGATTATTTTAAAATATAAGGAGAAAAAGAGGATACAAGATTGTATACATCCAAATGGTAAAATACCAATTTTATAACATCACCCTCATCCCTCAGCAATCATGGTTTTGCCAACTATAGCATTATAGTTGTATGACAAAACTGACATCTTTTAGGACACACAGTTCGGTTTAGTACTTTAACTACCAAGCACAACAACATTTCCCTTCCTTCACATACACTTTGAAAGCATAATTGTTTATATGCTACTTCCTTAATTCATGGCAAGAAAATTAGGTCCGTAAAAACTCACCTTTAATCATGAGAATTTGCAAGTAGAAAAAATACATTTTTGAAAGGATTTATTTTCTTTTACCTAGGAAGATCAAATAAGGGAGAAAGCAAGTATTAGTTGTTCAATTTCAAGCCAGGCATTTAAGATATAGGCATTTAAGATATAGACTCATTTAAGATATATAAGGCATTTAAGATATAGACTCTGAATATCATAAATCTTGTAAGTATCTACTTCAGTAAATCATGTGGTTCGGTACACAATGCAGAATCATGCTGCCTTTCCTTTGGATATTAAAGGTAGTTAATGTTCTCAAATAGTGATAGGGACAAAGGTTACTGGGCATGGGTAAAAGAAATTTTATTAATAGTTGAGTTTCAAGGGACCTCAGAGATCTATCTGTGATGGTTAATTTTATGTGTCAACTGAGTTAAGAGATACCCAGATAGTTGGCAAAACATTATTTCTGGGTTTATTTGTGGGGGTGCTTCTGGAAGAGATTAGCATTTGAAACAGGGCAATGAGTAAAGAGCACCCTCACCAATGTGGTGGGCATCATCCAATTCCTTGAGGGCCCAGTAGAAAAAAAAAAGGCAGAGGAAGAGTGAATTTGTTCTCTCTTCTTGACCTGGGACAATGGTCTTCTCTTGCCCTTGGACACTGCAGTTCCTGGTTCTATGGCCTTCACACTCTAGGACTTATACCAGCACATTGCCCCCAACCCCTGCCAAGTCTCCTGGGCCATTGGCCTTGGACTGAGAGTTACACCACTGGCTCCCCTGGCTCAGAGGCCTTTTGACTGACACCCAATTACACCACTGGCTCTCCTGGCTCCCCAGATTGTGGAAGGCAGATGGCGGTACTTCTCTGCCTCCATAATCATATGAGTCAATTCCCATAATAAATATCACTTCTTATTTATCTATCTGTGTATATCCTATTGGCTCTGTTTCTCTGGAGAACCCTAATACACAATCCAACTTGAATCTTAAATAGTACAGCGATACTTCATTTAGGATAATAGTCCCCAATTCTATCCATATTGCTGCAAAGGACATTAGTTCATTTCTTTTTACGGCTGAGTAGTACTCCATGGTGTGTGTGTGTGTATATATATATATATATACACACACTATATATATATATATATATATATGCACCATATTTTGTTAATCTACTCATGAATTGGTGGGCACTTAGGTTGATTCCACATTTTTTTAATTGTGAATTATGCTGCAATAAACATTCAGGTGCAGGTGTCTTTTTGATAAAATGACTTCTTTTCTTTTGGATAGATACCCAGTAGTAGGATTGTTGAGTTGAATGGTAAGTCTATTTTTATTTCTTTGTGGAATCTCCATATTGTTTTACATAGAGGTTGTATTAATTTGTAGTACCATGAACGGCATATAAGTGTTCCTTTTACTCTGCATCCACACCAGCATCTATTGTTTTTTGACTTTTTAGTAATAGCCATTCTGACAGGGATAAGGTGATATCTTATTGTAGTTTTAATTTGCATTTCCCTGATCATTAATGATGTTGAGCATTTTTTCGTATGATTGTTGGCCATTTGTCTATCTTCTTTTGAAAAACTTTTGTTCACGTCTTTTGCCCACTTTTTAATGGTATTGTTCTTTTCTTGCTGATTTGCTTGAGTTCTTTGTAACTTCTGGATATTAGCCCTTTGTTGGATGTATATTTTGCAAATATTTTCTCCCATTCTGTTGGTTGTCTGTTTGCTCTGTTGATTATTTCCTTTACTGTGCAGAACCCTTTTAATTTAATTAAGTGCCATTTATTTATATTTGTTGTTGCCATAATTGCCTTGGATCTTAGTCATAAATTCTTTGCCTATGCTGATGTCTAGAAGAGTTTTTTCTACATTTTATTCTAGAATTTTTATGGTTTCATGCCTTACATTTAAGTCTTTTATCCATCTTGAATTAATTTTTGTAAATGGTGAGAGATAGGATTTTTTTATTTTGGTTCCTAGTGAAATATATTTAAAAAAATCTTTCACTTCTAACTTTTGTGGGTTTGTATACAACTAGTAGCACACAATTGAATTTTGTTCTTTTATTCAATATGATAATCTTTGTCTTTAATAGCTGAGTTTAATATATTTGCATATATCATATTACTGATTTTCTTAGATGTGTTTATTCCATCTTATTTCATAATTTTTGTATATTAATTTCTTTTTTTTTTAAGAGACAAGTTTTCAGTCTGTTAGGCAGGTTGGAGAGCAGTTGTGTGATCATAGCTCATTGTTGCCTCAAACTCCTGAGCTTGAATGGTCCTCCTGCCACAGTCTCCCGAGTAGCTGGGACTACAGGCGTGAGCCATCACACCTGGCTAATTTTTAACAAAATTTTTTGTAGACATGGAGTCTCGTTATGTTGCACAGGCTGATCTTGAACTTTTGGCGTCAAGTGATCTTCCTGCTTTGGCCTCCCAAATGTTTGTTAATTTCTTTCACTATCATTCCTCCTCTGTCTGTTGTTTTAAAATCAAATTAATTAAATTTTTGTTTTGGTGGTTATTTTTAATTTGAAACTTTCTTACTTGATTAAATTTTTTTCTTAACAAACTCTGAAATAGCTCAGTATTTCTATCCTTCTCCAAGCCTGAAAATAGGTTTTAGTATACTTTAAATACGTACAGAACAACTCTTTTCTCCTTTGTTATTGCAGTCTAGATCTTAGTTTACCTTTATCCTCTTAAAACATACAATTAGTTATTATTCTAAAGTGAATTTGATAAATTATCTTTTTTATTATTATTTCTTAAGTCCCACAATTTCCTTTATGTTTATTTTTCTTCTTGTCTAACTACATCTTTTAGTATTTCCTTTATGAGAGTCTTTTAATGAGAATGGCAAATTATCTTGGTCTTTCTATGTCAGATAACATATTTATTTTGCCCACAACCGGAATGATAGTTTAACTGGATGTAAAAGTCTAGGTTGACAGTTATTTTCTTTCCTCACTCTGAAGCTATTAATCCATTGTCTCCTGGTATGTATTGTGGGGTCTTTTGTCAGTCTGATGAATTTTCAGAGTCTCACTTTGTTGCCCAGGCTAGAGTGAGTGCCGTGGCATCAGCCTAGCTCACAGCAACCTCAAACTCCTGGGCTCAAGTGATCCTACTGCCTCAGCCACCCGAGTAGCAGGGACTACAGGGATGTGCCACCATGCCTGGCTAGTTTTTTTTTTTTTTTTTTGTATATATATTTTTAGTTGGTCAATTAATTTCTTTCTATTTTCAGTAGAGACGGGGTCTCACTCAGGCTGGTTTCGTACTCCCAACCTTGAGCAATCCTCGGCCTCCCAGAGTGCTAGAATTACAGGCGTGAGCCACTGAGCCCGGCCAGATTAATTTTCTTTTGTAGGTGTTTTGTCTTTTACTTATTACAGTTTTTAAGATTTCTAATTTTATCTTTGCTGTTCTCTAGTTTAACTGTAATATCTTTTAAAACATTTATTTCAGGCTGGGTGTGGTGGCTCATGCTTATAATCCTAGCACTCGAGGAGGCCGAAGTTGGAGGATAACTTGAGGTCAGGAGTTGGAGACCAACCTGAGCAAGAGCTAGACCCCATCTCTACAAAAATTATAGAACAATTAGCCAGGCATGGTGCATGCCTGTAGTCCCAGCTACTGGGGAGACTGAGGCAGGAAATTACCTGAGCCCAGAAGTTAGAAGTTGCAGTGAGTTATGATGACGCCACTGCACTCTAGCTGAGTGACAAAGCAAGACTGGTTCAAAAAAAAAAATTATTTTACTATTCAGAGTTAACTTCCAATGTGAAGATTTTTATATTTCTTAAATTCTTGAAATTATCCTCTCTGTGATCTTTTGGAACTGCTATGAGACATATGTTGGAACTTAGTCTATATTTCATGCTTCCTATATTTTATTTTATTTTAAAAAATTTCCTTGTTTCTTATGCTTCATTGTGGGTGAGTTCCTCAATAAGACATTCTAATTTACTATTTTTCTATTTTATTGTGCTCATCAATAATTTACCCTATTTATAAAGTTTTTAAAAAATTCAATGATCATATTTTTACTGTAAACATTTCTATTTTTCCATATTTACCCATTATTATTTCGATTTCTGCCTGGTTTTATATCATAAGAGTTTTATAAGTTTATTAGTTTATAGTAGCTCAACAACTTAGCATATAGACCTTGAAATGTAATGAGTAAATTCCAAGATTTTTTTTCTCATTTGCAACCTAGTCCAATGCCTTTAGTCCAGGTCAGTGGGCACCTCTCCTTACCACACTAATTTGGGAACTCAATGACCTCCTATTTTATGGCTTTCATCTCTTAGAGCCATAGCTAAGTCTTATTTACCATATTTCAGTTGAAATATAGATGTAGAAGAGAGAAGAGAGCAAGGAGAAGGTACAACTCTATCTATCACTATCCTAAAAGCATGAAAGTGGCTCATGTCAGTTCTACTCCATCTCATTGTCTAGAACTTACTCACATTGTGTCACCTGCAAAGGAAACAGAGAAATATAGTCTAACCTGGGATCCAGCCACATAGAGATGAGGACAATGGGTTTATTTTTGACAACTAGCAGTGTCTGCCACAGCTATAACTATTATTATTGTTCCTGAAGTGGCATTATTGTTTTTTTTTTTTTACTCTTATTTATTTATTTATTATTTTCAGCATATTATGGGGGGACATATGTTGAGGTTATGTATATTGTCCTTGCCCCCACTCCCACTTCGAGTCATAGCTTCAAGCATGTCCATCCCCCAGTTAGTGCCTATCGCACTCATTATGTATGTATATATCCATCCCTACCACCACCTGCCCAACACCCAATAAATGTTATTCCTATATGTCCACTTAGGTGTTGAACAGTTAATACCAATTTGCTGGTGAGTACATGTGGTGCTTATTTTTCCATTCTTGGGGCACTTCACTTAATAGAATGGGTTCCAGCTCTATCCAGGAAAATACAAGAGGTGCTATATCACCATTGTTTCTTATAGCTGAATAGCTAAAGTGGCATTATTGTTACATGTACATTTTGAGTATTCTTTTTGAGAATTGTAAAAGTCTTTGTGGAGCTTTTCTATAAAATTAATTCTATCTGGAGTGAACTTGCATTGTAGATTTTGCTGCTATCTTTCTAATCAGTTTTTTAGTGTGTTACATATGAGATTCCATGTTCATTTTTGAGGAAGGTGTTGTTTTCATTTATGTTCTTTGTTTTTACTTTCTTCCCATGGCTCATCCTCCCTATCCAGTTATTTTTCAGGCAACTTCAACCCAGCCTCTAAGCCTTTCATTCCAAACTCATTTTTATATTTCTTTTTTTGTTTGTTTGTTTTGTGTTTTTTTTTTGAGAGAGAGTCTCACTTTGTTGCCCAGGCTAGAGTGAGTGCCATGGCGTCAGCCTAGCTCACAGCAACCTCAAACTCCTGGGCTCAAGCAATCCTGCTGCCTCAGCCTCCTGAGTAGCTGGGACTACAGGCATGTGCCCCCATGCCCAGCTAATTTTTTCTATATATATTAGTTGGCCAATTAATTTCTTTCTATTTATAGTAGAGATGGGGGTCTCGCTCTTACTCAGGCTGGTTTCGAACTCCTGACCTCGAGCAATCCCCCTGCCTCGGCCTCCCAGAGAGCTAGGATTACAGGTGTGAGCCACCACTCCCGGCCTCATTTCTGTATTTCTATAAGTCATTTGCGATCTTCTGCCTCATGGTAATATTGACAATATTACAGATTTAAGTTCTTAATTCAGTAGTGGGTTGCCTTAGTTTCCTCTTTAGAAGTCTGTGTCTCAATATTTTCACATGCCTCAGTCCCTAGCTTTGTATTAAGTTATATGCTCAGCAGGTGGATCAGCTGAGTAGTCATTTCACAGTTGCGTTTTAGAAACTTATGCGCATGTGTCTGAAGCCAAACCCCAATGTATATAATCATTACACTCTCCTTTATAATTATGTAAATCTACATAAAGCAGCTACACATAAATATTAATTAATGATACTAAATATAAATGGATGACACAATACTAGAGAAAGTTTTTTTCCCATTTCTTTTTTATTTGTATATATTCATGGGTTATTGTTTTATTATCCTGGTTAGAGCTGGAACTCATTCTACTAAGTGAAGTCTCACAAGAATGGAAAAACAAGCACCACATGTTCTCACCATCAAATTGGTATTAACTGATCAACACTTAAGTGAACATATAGTAATAACATTCATTGGGCAGATGGGAGGGAGGGTGGAGGGGATGAGTATATTCATACCTGATGGGTGTGGTGCACACTGTCTGAGGGATGGACATGCTTGAAGCTCAGACTTGAGTGGGGCAAAGGCAATATATGTAACCTAAACATTTGTACCTCTGTAATATGCTGAAATAAAATAAATAAATAAATAAAATTTTTGGCTATGTACAATTTTTCTACATCGATATATTGCATTGTGGTAAAGTCAGGGCCTTCTGTGCATCCATCACTGAAATAACACACATTGTACCCAACAAGCAACCTCCCATCATCCACCTTCCTATCCTCCCATCCATCAAGTCTCCATTACCCATCATTCTACATTCTGCTTCTATGTGTGCACAGTATTTAGTTCTGACTTATAAGTGAGAACATGCAGTGTTTGTCTTTCTGTTTCTGGTTTGTTTCAATTAAGAATCATCTCCAATTCCATCCATGTTGCTGCAAAATGTATGATTTTATTGTTTTGTACAGCTTAATAGTATTCCACATTTTCTTTATCCAATCCTCCATTGATGGACACTTAGGTTGATTCCATATGTTTGGTACTATGAATAGTGCTGTGATAAACATACCAGTGCAGGTATCTTTTTTATATATTAATTTCTTTTCTTTTAAGTAGAGACCCAGAAATGGGGTTCCTGGAACATATGGTAGTTCCATAGTTCTAATTTTTATTTTTTTGAGAAATCTCCATGCTGTTTTCCATAGGGGTTACACTAATTTAAATTCCCACCAACAATGTATTAAGAGTTCCCCTTTCTTTGCATCCTCACCAACATCTTTTGTTTTTTGTGTTTTTAATTGCCATTCTGATTTGTGTAAGATGATATCTCATAATTGTTTTAATTTGCATTTTTCTATTAGTGATTTGAACATTTTTCAAATCACTTGTTGGCCATTGTTGATATTCTTTTGAAAAATGTCTATTCATGTCCTCAGCCCACTTTTATTTATTTTTTTAATCTATCTTTGTTTTTTTTCACATTTACTCTTTCATTTATTTATAATTTAAATTTCAGAATATTATGGTGGTACAAACATTTTGGTTACATATAATGCCTTTGCCTTGCCCAAGCCAGAGCTACAAGACTGCTCATCCCCCATACAGTACATTCTGCACCCATTAGTTCTGAGTTGACCCATCCCACCACATCTTTCCCACTGTCTGGCACCTGATGAATATTACTTCCATGTAAGCACCTTAGTGTTGATCAGGTTAGTACCGATTTGATGGAGAGTACATGCAGTGCTTGTTTTTCCATTTTTGTGATACTTCACTTCGAAGGATGGCTCAGTCCACTTTTTAATGGGGTTATTTGCTTTTTCCTTGTTGAGTTGTTTGAGTTCCTTGTAAATTCTAGATATTAGTCCCCTGTCAGATGTATAGTTTGCAAATATTTTTTCCCATTCTGCAGGCTGTCTATTCACTCTGCTGGTCATTTCTTTTGCTGTGCAGAAGCATCATGGTTTAACTAAGTCCCATTTGTTTATTTTTGTTTTGTTGCCTGTGCTTTTGAGGTCTTAGTCATAAATTATTTGCCTAGAGCAATGTCCAGAAGAATTTTCTCTGTGTTTTCTTCTTATAATTTTATAGTTTCATATCTTACATTTAAGTCTTTAATCCATCTTAAGTTGATTTTTGTATATGGTGAAAGAAAGTTGTTCAGTTTCATTCTTCTGCATATGGCAATGTAAGTTTCCCAGAATGATTTTAGAGGAACATTTAAGTGAAAATATACACACTGATAGAATAAAACATTTTGCCCACTTATAGTGCATATTCCAATCAACATTGAATTGACTCTTATATATATTTTCCCATTCACTCAATTCAGATGATTGTTAAAAATATGCTAATCAAGCATTTGGGGAAAACTATGAAAAACAAGAAGGATTCTAAGAAGACATGACCAAAAGACATGAACTAATATATTTACATACTGATTCTCTGATTTAATTCTTCAAAATTTTTTACATTTACATGTTCTTTAAATAGCTTGCTTCAAAAGAGACAGTTCAATTTGTAAAAGTCTAGTACTCAAATTTAAATTTATTATGCTTTTTTCTAAAATGTGAACTCCAAGTTTTAAAAACCATTGATTTTCATATAAAATATTAAAAGGATGAAAATAATTCTTTTCATCAAAGAGTGAATTATTTGTTTGTTCAATATTTATTATGACAGACACAAAGGTGATGTAGAAACAAGAAAAAAGTCACAATTCTTATTTTTCGAGAGCCTCAGCCTGGTGGGGAGAAAGTTATATTAAGGATAGCTTATAAGATGATTAATTAAGTATTATAATAGATCTATGAAGAATGTTCTGTTGAACACAGCTGAAGAGGACCTAACAATTTTTGTAGAACTGTTCACTGAAAAAGTAATATTTGAACTGGGTCTTGAACCATTGTGTTCAAATCTATACACACATTTGAGATAAGTGGAATAACATTTGAAAAGACATGGAGTTATCAAACAGAATGATCCTTTCTAGAAATAGCTAGATGAGAAGTATATGGAAGGGTCAGGAATCTGGGTTGAGCCCTAATGGTTATTTGTGATAAGATTGTGAGGATCAATGTAAACCATGCTTTTCATGATTGGATTTTGTTCTGTCTGCAGAAGGAAAGCAATGGAGATGATTAAGAGATATCACATATTTGAAAAAGATCAGTGATGGTAGTATAGAGCATTAAATGGGAGAACTAGAAAGGAAATTTGGTTATTATCTAAGTCCAAACTCTTTATATAACAAACACATAATCAGAGAAATAAGGAAGTTCAAATGACTGCCAAAGCTCAGGCAGCTAACTAGTATCAGGATTGGGACTAAGTATCATGACTCAGAAGACTTAGTCAAGTGTTAACTATTAGGTGATTAAGTATGAAATGTTCAATTTCCTTAAGTACTAAGTTTTGATAGTTGATATCTCTGACATTTCACATTGACACTTTTTGTTTTCTTTTTATTGTAAGGTACATCCTCAGTCTTTCAAACACTCTTTTGGGCTTGTGATCATCTTTCAGTTTTTTTGGAGTAATTTTTGGGAAACCATGGGTATGTCAAAAATTTGTGTTATTTTCTAATATGAGTTCTGTTGTGGAACCAATGAAGCACAGACAGCTTGAAATGTCAACAAAGTGTTTTGGGAGGATGTGGCTAATGAATGCATAGGATGTCAATGGTTTGAGAAATTCTATTCTGGTTATTTTAATCTTGAAAATGAGCCAAATGGGTGACCTGAGACCAAGGTGGATAATGATGAGCTGAAAGCTATGGGGGAAGTGAATTCATCTCAACCTATATATGAATTAGCAGCAAGGTTTGATGTTACTATTCCAACAATGCTGGACCATTTGAAACAAATTGTCAAGGTAAAGAAGCTGGATAGGTGGATTCTGCATGAATTAAAACAAGTGTCAGAAGAGAAACAGGCTCAAGGCTTGCCTTTCTTTGCTGTGATGACATAAAGGCAAATCATTTCTACACTGTATTGTTACAGGTGATGAGAATGGATTCTTTTTGGAAATTGCAAGCATTTGGCACAATGGTTGGATAAAGATGAAGTGCCGAAACACAGTCCAAAACTGAATATTCATCAAAAACACCTAATGGTGTCTGGTGGTCCAGTACTGGTATTATCCACTATAGCTTCAGGAAACTTGATGAATTGATTATGGCGGATGTCTACTGCAAGCAATTGGATGAAATGATGAGAATGCTTGCAATTAAGCAGCCAAGACTGGTCAATAGAGACAGGCCAATCCTCTTGCAAGACAACGTTTGACCACATGTTGCACAAACAATGCTTATCAAACTACAGAGGCTGGACTTGAAAACTCTCTGTCATCCACTGTATTCACCAGACTTGCACCAACTGACTACCACTTATTCCAGGGTTTGGACCACTTCTTGCAAGGAAAAATATTAACTTCTCAACAAGCTGTGGAAAATGCTTTTTGCTATTTCATCACCACTCTCTCTCCAGGCTTCTTCATCATTGGCATAAACAAGCTAATGTTAACATAGCAAAACTGTGTCGATAGTTTAGGCGCATACTTTGATTAATTGTACTGCTTCTTGGCCGGGCGCGGTGGCTCACGCCTGTAATCCTAGCACTCTGGGAGTCTGAGGCGGACGGATTGCTGAAGGTCAGGAGTTCGAAACCAGCCTGAGTAAGAGCGAGACCCCGTCTCTACTATAAATAGAAATAAATTAATTGGCCAACTAATATATATATAGAAAAAATTAGCCAGGCATGGTGGCGCATGCCTATAGTCCCAGCCACTCAGGAGGCTGAGTCAGAAGGATTGCTTGAGCCCAGGAGTTTCAGGTTGCTGTGAGCGAGGCTGATGCCACAGCACTCACTCTAGCCTGGGCAACAAAGTGAGACTCTGTCTCAAAAAAAAAAAAAGAAAATATTGTACTGCTTCCTATTTGAGATATAATAAACCAAACTTTTGATTTTAAATGAGACATTTTGTATTTAAAGACCTAATATATTTACTAGGTGTGTGTCTAATATGAAACTTCCCATAAATAAAAAATAAATTCAAATTCAAAATGGAGACGTTGAAAATACAATGGTGAACAAGTCAGATAACTTCTGTTGTGTTTAGAGGAAGAGTACAGTCCTTCTTTTAGATGAGTTAACACAGATAATTTGCAGTAAAGGTGGGACTAGAACCCAACTCTCAAATTGTCAGTCATGTTCTATTTTCATTCCATTATGCTCCCTCTTGTTCTGACTACAAACAAGTGAAAATTCAGCACACATAGTGAATATGATCATAAGATAAAAGCATCAGTCCAAGTTTTATCTTTGGTAAAGTGTTTTTTAATTAGAAGATTGCATTATTAGTTAGTGCAAAAGTCACTTAAATAAAATATCTTTATTTAAATGTAAATTAAATTATCACTATAATAGTGTATTATGATACCAATGATAAATTGCTGATAATAAAATAATGGTATATTAATCACATATATCTTAGAGTACAATATATTTTTTAAATCAATATTTCTTACCACTTACAGTTTTTTCTAACAGCTTTATTGAAATATAGTTCACATATCATAAAATTCACCCTTTTAAAGTCTACAATGTAGTGGGTTTTAGTATATTTACAGAGTTGTATAATAATCACCACTATCTAATTTCAGCACATCTTTATGACTCCAAAAAGGAACCACACATCCATTAGCAGTTATTCCCCATTCGCTTCTCCCCCTGACCCTGGTAACTGCTGATCTACTTTCTGTTTCTATGGAATTGCCTATCTTGAGAATTTTATAGTATCTGAATCATATATGTGACTGACTTCTTCCATTTAGCATAATGTTTTCAAGATTTATCCATGTATCACTAGCATGTATCAGTTCATTCCCTTTTATTGCCAAATAATATTCTACTGCATAGAGTATTACCTATCCATCAGTTAATTGACATTTAGATTCTTTCACTTTTTGGCTATGGTAAATAATGCTGCTGTGAACATTAATGTATAGGTTTTTGTGGACATGTGTTTTCAATTCTCTTCAGTTTATATTTAGGAGTATAATTGCCAGGTCATAATAGTGATTCTATGTTAAACATTTTAAAGAACTGCTAAACTGTTTTCCAATGTGGCTGTACCATTCTACAACCCACCAGAAATGTATGTGTTCCAATTTTTCTGCATCTTAGCCAACACTTATTATCATCTGTCTTTTTGATTTTAGCTATCATGTGGTATGAAAGGGCATCACATCATGGTTTTGATTTGCATTTCTCTAATGACTAATCATGTAGAGCATCTTTTCATGTGTTTATTGGCCGCTTTCATGTCTTTCTTGGAGAAATGCCTATTCAAATACTTTGCCCATTTTAAAATTGGATTGTCTTCTTATTGATGAGTTGTTATTCTGAATCCAAGTCTGTTACCAGACATTAGTTGCAAAAGTTCTCTTCTAATCTATAGGTTGTCTTTTTACTTTTTTGAAGCACAAACGTTTAAAATTTGGAAGAAATACAACTTATCTGTTGTTTTCTATTGTTGATTGTGCTTTTGGTGTTATAGATTAAAAAATCATTCTTCAATTCAAGGTCACTAATGTTTATTCTGATGTTTTCTTCTAATGGTTGAATAGTTTTAGTTCTTACATTTAGGTCTATGATCCATTTTGAGTTACTTTATATCATATGAGGTAGGGGTTAAAATTCATTCTTTTGCATATGGATATTCAGTTGTCCCAGCACCATTTGTTGAAAAGACTGTTCTTTCTCCCATTGAATTGAACTGGAACCCCTATGGAAAATCAGTTGACATAAGTGTTGAGTTTATTTCTGGACACTCAATTCTATTCCATTGATCTGTATGTCTAGTCTCCTACTGGTACCATATATTCTTCATTACTATAGTTTTGTAGTAAATTTTTAAATTAAAGAATGTGAATACTCAAGATTTATTTTTCTTTTTCAAGATTGTTTTGGCTATTCTGGGTCCCTTGACATTCCATATGAATTTTAAGACCAGCCTATCAAATTTCTATAAAAAGCCTATCTAGGATTTTGACAGAGATTGCATTGAACCTACAGATCAGTTTGGGTAGTATTGCCACCTTATTAACACTGATATTAAGGTTTCTGATCCATCAATGTGGGATGTCTTTTTATTTACTTCTTTAGTTTTTTTAAACCATGCTTTGCGATTTCAGTCCCCAAGGCTTATAGTTCTTTGGTCAAATTTATTTTAGGTATTTTATTCTTTTTGCTATTATTGCACATGGAATTGTTTTATTAATATTATTTTAAGGTTGTTCATTGCTAGTGGATAGAAATATAATTGACTTATTGTATGTTGATCTTACAAACTTGCTGAATTTGTTTCTTCATTCTAAGAGTTTTCTTTTTTGTGTGTGTGTATTCTTTAGAATTTTCTATACATGACCATGCCATCTGTGACTAAAGATAGTTTTACTTCTTCCTTTCCAATCTTGATGCTTTTTATTTCTTTTTCCTTTCTAATTATCTTTGGCTATTACCTTCAGTACAGTTTTGAAAAAAAAGTGGTGAGAATGAACATCTTCATCCTATATTTAAATAATAATAAAGACATATAGACTAGATATTTACTTGCTATGTAGTTTATTAAAGACATTTACAATTAATTTTAAGGCCCTTAATCTTCTGTTTTGTGATGATATAATCATTACTGTTTTATATTCTTACTTTCTTGGTTGTCTAAGATACATTCTCTTCTAGTTCCTAATAATGCTCTTCAAAGTTTATTAGGAACTTATTGAAGTTCCTAATAATTTGCTCTTCAAAAGTCTCATGTAAGAAATAGCTGTACTCTGAAGTAGGGATGAGCATAGTCTAAATATCTCACCTCATCTATCCATTCAATCCTTTTTGAACAGCCCCTGTATATCAGACTCTATAGATACTGAAGATACAGAGATAAACAAGAAAAATGTACTCACTGTTTATTATATATTTTCTTATACTGTGCCTGGGATGTACAACATATCATATTAGTATAAGTGGTTATCCAATTGTGTGTGTGTGTACAATTGTTTATAAACACACATAGGCATATATATTTTTATGGTGATATATTTATAGGTAACTTATGATCACAAATTATGGTGGCAGAATCATTTTCCTTGACTATAAAGGTAATGTGTGCAGACTATTCACACTGTCTTTTGTTTTCCAATATAATGGTTCTGGAACTTTGCATCGGAGTCATCTTGAAAGCTTGGTAAAACATAGATCACCGAACTCCACCACCAGGGTTTCTGACTCAGTAGATCTAAGGTGGGGCTGAGAATTTGCATTTCTAACAGTTTCTAGATACTGCTGCTGCTGCCAGATCTGACCCACAGCGTGAGAACCATGGCTTGTGTAACACGGTGCTTGTGTAACTGTGTTTAAGGCATATTTGGGGACACTTATAGGAACTATGGGTGTTTCCTAATTCCTCCCTTCCTAATTCCTGGCTGCTCATTTACCAGGTGGAGTGGTAGAGGCCTCACTTTGCTAAATGAGCTAATAAATCCTGCCACTACAGACCAGTACCTTTTCTGTTTCGGCTGAAAATTGTTCTCCTCTAGAGATTGCTTAGGCCAGTAGATTAGAAAATCCTTCACGCAATGTCATGATCTAATGAGATTACTCTTTAACCTTCAATTTCCAGTAACATTCCAAATGCTAGGGAACTATTATAACTGCAATATAATCATAAAACATGTACTAATGATCTTTCAGTGACAAATGAATTTGAAGTAGGAACCGTTAGATAGAACAAGAATTTTAGATACATCATTCTGATTAATTCTAAGAATTTGTGGTTTGTCTTTCATAGGTGTTTCTGCATTTGTGTTTCTATGTATCATTTTTAAAATGAAAAAAAAAATCAGTATGACAGCATTGCGTTTTCCAAAGGGTTTACAATTACAACCCGCAGTTAGATGATCATATCTCTAATGCCTGAGAATGGTAGAGATTGACCACAGGGAAAAGGCAATAACTGGAAAAATTCGTCAAATATGAGCCTCACCTGAATTACCCACATCGTCATCTCTCCTCTCGTCTCTGCTTTGAGACGAAGGTCTAGCTCGGGGGAAGCATTTTTATCTTGTGGCTATATCGTAATGATGTAAATAGGCACATCTTAGCACTTATTAGAACTTCGGTATTTCCCCGACCCCCTGCATTATTCTATTTTGCGTTGAATAAAGGCACATGGCTAAGAGAAAAGTTATTCATGCAGCCTATTTGGTCACATACTTCCCTGCTGCCTAGAATGGAGTCTAATTTGCTGATGATTACAATTAGGGGGGAATGATCCATTACATTAACTTTAATGAGCTGCAGCAGGTCACTTGGTTATAGATGGTACCACGCAAAGGTTGCAGTTCAGGGTGATATGAAATCCCTGATAGCATTTTCCTGACATTTGTGCAGTATCCATAACAAAAGGAGGCTCACTAGTTTATAGTCCTAGAAATGGCTGAGCGTCACTGCATCTTTCCATTTGGACAAGCTTTAGTGGTACTATCTAAAGTGCTTAATAATTTATAAACAAAGCTTATGTAACTGGCAGTTATGATGCACAGCATTAACTTAGAAGTGGTCTTGTAGTTGAAGGGATGATAAAGAGTTTCTGCGTTTATTATATTTCCTCTCACTTGATTTTAAGGTTACATTTAAACTTCAGCCAGTAAATTCAGGACCTCTGAAAACCAATTAATGATTTAGTTAAAAAGTCTGCAGCAAAATGTAACAGACTGACTTGTGTCTTTGAGCATGAGCAAGATATTTCTATGTGGAAATTTCCATTTTAAAATATATTAATATTTTAAACAATAGATACATTAAATATAAGCCCTTCGAGAAGATGAAATGTTAAGAGGGCAAAGTAAGAGTATTCGCTTTATGTTACATTGCACAGGGCCCTTCACCATGATAATAAGAATTTGGCCCTGTTGTATTCTTCTAGTTGAGCAATAAATAAACAGAACATTAAAGGTTTATATAGCCTTTAGTAAAATATAAAATAGCGTGCTTAAAAGACCTCTAATTTTTCAAGGAGAAGACTTTTATCTTGTAAGAATCAAATAAAAGTGAAACTTCAAATGCATGTCCTCTTTTCTCGAGACTAGCCTATGGTTTAAGAAAGACTTTTGGATTAATTTTGGGCATTTTTGAATGGGGGACTGCAAAAGGTAGCTTTCCTTATGCCTAAGAAGAAAACATCTATATTTTCAAAACAAGAATGGGTGAGGTGTGTCCCAGGGGGAAAGTTAGGAGTTAAAAAAAAAAAAAAAAAAAAGATCAAAGTCTGGAAACTGAGTCTATTCGGATGTCACTTCAGTATTGGCATAAATCCCTAACGACCTCCCCATTCAAAAGGATAAACATACCATAGGTGAAGAACACTCACCTAATGATTTCAGGCTCACAGCAATCTTCCCCACACCATTATCATAAATTGCTAGCTTGGCAAGGGAGACATAAGTAAGGAATTCATTGTACGAAGCAACTCTTTTGACAGGGTTCTTTGGCTGGTTTATTTTTATTCGTGTGCTGCTGCCCCTTTTTGTATCTTTGTCAACACAGCTTCATTTCCACTCAGTATGTTTATTCTTATCGCACGTATTTTACCACAGCATGCCCAATTATTTTCTCTCATTTCTGTCTGCAAAGGGAGAACAGAGAAAGTGGAAGTGCATAGTCAAAAAGTTTAACTTGTTGGAACAGAATATCCTTTAATATGGGTACAAGCCCTTTAGCCAGGGCTAATTGTGGGCCAATCACTTACATCCTCAAAATTAAGTGTCTAATTGTTCTCACAATAGTCTGACTGTGGCTGCAATTAACTGCAGGTGCAAACATTTTGCACCTGCAGTTAATACAGGGACTAAGCCACCCAAAACAACTTGCCTGGGGAGTCTTAGGGCCATTGCCTTTTAGCTCCACAAACACTTGAAGGAAGCTACCTGCCCTTAAATTAAAGAGACTATTTAACAAACATCCTTTATTGTTGATAGAACTTAATTTAGCCTATCTCTCTTTGCATTTGGTATTACAGTATATAATTTCTACACACTAGAATAGAGTAAACCTGGACACATATTTTTTTCTTAACTTGAACAAAATCTTTGTTCAACCGTTCCTAAGAAGAGCAGATACCACTCTGGCTGTAAGTCTCAAAGCCTCTCATTATGTTTCTTGGATGGAAGCCTCACTTCTGCAAAGAGGAGGAAAAGAAATAAGGAAAAGGTTTTGTCTTATGGCAAAGAGTCATGATTCAGGGACCAGCTATCTCAGGCACCTCTTCATTGTTGTTATACAGCTACGGAAAATTTAGCAAATGAAAATGAGACTTATAAAATCATATAGGGTATCTGGCTGACAATTATAGTATTTTTGCCCATATGTTTATTTTAATAGCCCAGCAACAAAATCTTCTAATTTACAGTTGGTACTTTTAGTACTTAGCACAGTGACTTTCACATATTACATACTTACTGAGCACCCATTTAAAAAAATGAAATTTGTGGGCCATTTATATAGCTTTAACCAAGTAGACTTTATTTTCTTCTTTATCTCCCCTTCCCATGCTCCACCCTCTGTTTTCTTTACTCGGAGAAGGACTAATCTGCAACTGCTATTTCTCTCTGCCACGAGTTGCTCCTGGGAGCGCTGGGATACCGGGGTTGGAGTTGATATGGACGTGGCGGGCTCTCTGATGCATCTAGCTGGTCCGTGACATCATGTGGCGCTGCTTTGAAAGGGGTGTAGCATGGAGCCGAAAGGAGAGAAACAGCGCTCCCCCCGCGTGCTGGGCTATGGAGGAGGTGTCCGTGCAGAGCAGGAGACTGGGACACGGCCTAATTACTAGCTGCCACTGCCTTCTCTACCCGTGGATCTATTTCATGACCACTGAAGCTTGCATCAACAGACTTTGAAAGGATGAAGACATGGATATTTCCCAGTTATTTGGCTTTTGACCTTCCCGGGTGACCTGCATGTCACTAACAGGCCACAGGCTAACAGGTCGCAGCACAGCAGGGACAGGGCTGTGCAGGTTAAGCCCTAGCTGGGGCCTCCCGGCTTCTTGGCGGATCGCAAACTAATGAACAAGGCAACTTGATTCAGGCCCTGAGGTTAGAGGTCGACAGTCAGGATTCACACTTACAACTTTATTAGGTAGTCATCTATTGAAGCCCTTATTAAGTGGACACACATCATCCTTACAAGTTTGGGCTACCAGAAAGCAAGCTGTCTTTGACTTTGGAACTGTTGTTGTTGATGACTTCAACAAGACTGTCATAATATATTTTTTAAAATTTTTATTTATTTATTTATTTCCTTTTATTTCATCATATTATGGAGGTACAAATATTGTCAGGGTTACAAATATTGCCCCTGCCCCCCCTCCCTCCCCCCTATGTGTCCAATCCCCGGGTGGTGTTTGTGAGCATACACCCCTTT
The DNA here is from genome assembly GCA_008750895.1 of Mirza zaza. Taxonomy (NCBI): domain Eukaryota; kingdom Metazoa; phylum Chordata; class Mammalia; order Primates; family Cheirogaleidae; genus Mirza; species Mirza zaza. The sequence continues at coordinate 35,223 of VSMD01071394.1, read as the reverse complement.
TCTCCTCCCCCCTCCCCTGTCATAATATTTGAGAGGAGTAGCACAAATTTTTTGTTTACAGTCTCAGAATCTCTGAAAAACATTTCAGTAGTTGTGCCTACTTTCAAATCTTCTTGAGAAAAATGGATATCTTTTAAAATATAATATCAAATTAGGGGCCGGGTGCGGTGGCTCACGCCTGTAGTCCTAGCACTCTGGGAGGCCAAGGCAGGTGAATCGCTCAAGGTCAGGAGTTCAAAACCAGCCTGAGCAAGAGTGAGACCCTACTAAAAAAAGAAAAATAGAAAGAAATTAATCGGCCAACTGAAAATATATATAAAAAATTAGCCAGGCATGGTGGCGCATGCCTGTACTCCCAGCTACTCAGGAGGCTGAGGCAGAAGGATTGCTTGAGCCCAGGAGTTTGAGGTTGCTGTGAGCTAGGCTGACACCAGGGCACTCTAGCCAGGGCAACAGAGTGAGACTCTGTCTCAAAAAAAAAAAAGTCAAATTAGGATAATGACATGAACATAGCTGATACCATATTTTTGATAAGAATTTTATTCATTTATTTCAAGGAGAAAATTAGTGTCCTTTTTTATGGTATCTTATCTCTCCCTGAAAAATCATATTACATATACAACATAACACTTTATAACATTAATAGACATTTCCAAGAAATTCAGTGCACTAGCAGATGTATTATTGTGCATTCAGTGCATAAATTTCAAAATCTGATCAGCTCAACCTAATAAAAACCCAATATCTAAGTGCCTTATTCCTACAAACTCTTATGAGTGTTGGATTCCAGTTCTGACCTCCTATGATTGGATGAGTACTTTTATCAAGGGAATGTTTCTTTCTTATGAATAAAAGAACCTCTAAAGAATTTTTCTTCTTTATGAAATACAGGTCTATAGGCTGATTGTTCCTCAAGGGATACTTGGAGTTGTTGAAACTATGCACCTTTGTAGTTCAATTATTCATACTTTTCTCAGCTTAAAGATATGTTGAGAAACTAGAGATGATGGTTATTAGTATCTAAACAATTAAAATTGCTTTTCTTTCTCCACTGATAAATTAGTAGCTCACATTTAGTTTGGGATTCTTTGCTTAGACAAAGACTTTTAAAAGTTCAAATCAATAGCTGTGACTTCTTCTGTGTTGCCAGCTCTCTATTAGTTATATTCTTGGTTATATTCTTCTCATGTCATACTTTGGGAAAAAAATTATAATATATAAAGATGAAGGATATACTTCTCAATTGGCTATTATGTGCCCATGTTTCAAACTCCAGAGATGGCAGGTGTGGTGTACACTGTGATGTGCTGCCCGGATTCCCACTTCAGGAACAAGGTACTCATTCCCCCAACTGCCAAGAATGTCGACTGCTGATGGCTCGTAGCTGAGTCCCTTCCCAGCAGTTGCCCTCTGCCAAAGGGAGCTTCTTTTTATACCCTCCCCCTAGGGGTAGCACACATTTAGTAAGTGAGGGATGCAGGGGTAAAATGGCCTGACCCCTGGCCTCAGTGTGGGGCAAATACCAAGACCCATCCAATTCCAGAGTTCCTCAGAAGAATGGTGAGATCTTTCCTACTATTCAATTCCCCTCTCCCATCAAATCCTCCTCTCCTCACTTCCTCATGGGTTCTGAGAGTACTAGAAATTCAAACAGTGTAAGAATAAAAAGAAGTCCAAATAATGTCTATACTAAACATTAGATGCTTCCTGAAACTTTCTTTCTTTTTTGCAAACACTGCTCTTTTACTCTGTGTGTGTGTGCGGTTGTGTGTGTGTGCATGCGCATGTGCGTTTTAAAGCCTGTACATTTAGACTCTGCAGATGGGCCATTTTCGTAGAGCTTCTGTTAATACATTTCTAAATCTTTTAGTGCTAAGCCAAGCACCTAATACTAATTCTACCAGGCTATTGATAGGCCGTGAGATTATCACCCAGAACAGACTGGAAACAGCATGTGTTGAGAGCTGAGGAGTTAATGGGGAAGACCATCTTAGTGAGCACACTTTAAACCATCTGCAAGACTTCATGTCTCAGAATGCAAGTGACCGGGTGACTGCACTCTCTAAACACAAAAGGAAATGTTTCAAAAGTCAGGCGCCAAGAATGATTTGTTTTGCACTTAGTAAATCCCTTACAAAGCAGTCAGATATATGGATTGATCTCCTGGAAGGTTTGCCCCTCTGTCATGCATACACAGATATATGACCCTGGGGTATTCTTCCATTTCTTGGGAAGATAAATGGTATATGGTATAACCAAAGGTTGGCATTTACACATTCTTGAGAGATAATTTGGAATTTTATTTAGAGGCAGCTTCAGGGAAGTTATAAAGAGGTTATGAGGCAGAAATGTGGAAAGGAGATGGGCAGAAGGCAGGAAGAATAATAGGAAGGGATCATGTCCTAGTTTTAGTCCACATTGGTCCTCTAATTACATTATTCATTCAACTGTCCATCCATCCATCCAGTTATTCAATATATGCTTGGCTGAGCTAGAAATATTGGATGCTCAAACTGGCATTCATTTATAGGAGCAGGTGCTGAAATTTGACCAGCTCACCCTAACAAAAGCTGAAATGTCTAAATATCCTACTCTTACAAACTTTTATCATCCCTCAATAAGATTTTGGGATGATGGAAATGAAATATCAATTTTATGACACTGTGTGGACACTGGAAAGCTATTTTACAGGGGATACGTAACTTAGAATGGACACTTAGTCAAGCAATAGGACACAGCAGGAAAGCCAGGGAGAGCAGTTGGCTAGAGCTTCTGAATTGGAGGTGAGGGCTACAGAGCAGAAGACCTACAGATTCAGGTATTGCTTGGGACGTTCCCACTTGTGAACAACCAAACTTGTGTGCAAATAAAACAAAGCATTGCATTCACCCCAAATTAGGAGACTCTGTGACTTATTTCTGTTGTGCTACCTCCTTTGTCCTCTCACTGCCATCCTTCAGATACATTTCCACGGTGGTCATGGTGGTACTAGACGTTCCAGAAGCTTTCTCATTGACTATATCCACAGTGCCTGCACTGTTTTAAACAATGTGTATAGAGTGATGAACAATTTAGACAAAGTCCCTGCTTTCAAGTGGAGGGGACATGCTACTTATTGAGAGAGCTGTGTGAAACAAGATCAGAAGCCAGTGCATATCTGTAGACACATTGGCCTGAAGAGTTTGTGTTAGGTTTTGTGTGGGCAAGAATGTTTTGACTACTTAAGATAGTATTTAGTAATATCAGGGTATTATATTTTTGAAGCAATGTAGTAGCTTTATAATATGCATGACTGATGTTTGCATTTCTATATTCTGGTTATAGAAACAGTGATGTATATAGACTTGTTGAAGTTTGAGGGTTAAAAGGGTACTATATGCTCAATTTCAGACCAGAGAGTTGAAGAAGCAAGGGTCAATGAATTATCTTTTTCTAGGGGGTAGGTGTTTCAGCACATTATGTATTACCAATATCAGGTGGCAATTCACTGAAGGAATGTGAACTGTAGGCCATAGTCATTCTTAGCAACAAAGATTCTTGGGAGTAGAATTCTTGTATTCTGGAAGAGGGAGCATTTCTGTTGGTATCTCAGGGACTACCAAGAAACAAGATTTCTACCAGAAGTCTAGTCCTAAGGGTTAAGTTTAACTAGAGGAGTCATCAACACCTGGAAATTTCTTACCAAATGACCTTATCCTGCAAAATCCTGTAAGCTCCTTAAAAGGCAGGTGTAATTTCTAGGACAAAGCAAGTGTTACTTTTGGAAATTGCCCTTGGATTGGAGAAAGGTATTTGGGATATAAATGCCTACAGCAATCTTCCAAGACTAACATGATATTTTTTATAGCACTATGGGACTGTACAAAATTATATAAATAACATGACAATTCTGGCACTTTAAGCACTCATTTTTTGGGATAACTTAAATTTCTTCTATGTAAGAGTTAATCTCTTCTATTCGCCATCTGCCTATCACTTATACCTACACTTTAAGAGACTTGTATAAAAGTGGCTTATAGGTTTATAAAGTCTTTTAACAATACCATATATTATTGGTTTTAGAATATGATCTCTGGGGAGCTTTGGTTTATAAGCTTTGAGTTACGTGAGACAGGGCATACTACTTAAGCAGTCAATTTGTGTTCTTTGATGAGGATGATTTTTGACTTTGATGGCCTGACATATAAATAGGAAGAGGTATTACTATTAATTCTTTCCCCATAAGGATCTTTCTATCTGATTGCATTCAATAATGTTCCATGAAATTAACCCATCTTAGTGCTCTGTGGAGAAAGCTGAAAGAAGTAGAAGACTGGTGAGATCATGAGATACAAAGCTAATCACGGATCTTCTTTGGTGACCAGTTAGAACTCAAAAGAAATCATATCCTAAGAAATGAAAGGATGTCTGGTAGCTCAAATTAGACACAAACAAATAATTAGAATATAGACTGTAAGTAATTTCTCTCCCCCAGCGGTAGGGTGGGGTTAATGCAGTCCTAAAAGGCTTTGTGAATCTAACCTTAGACATTTTTCAGGAGAGTTACTAAATTTAACTGATGAACTGAGGAGCGAGCTTGAATACACACATGCCTAGTTTTTCTTTTAATCAATGTTACTTTTAGGAGATAAATGACACCAGCATAATTAATAATCCTAAAAAACCCAAATAATTATCTTGAGGAGATGTATGATATATTTATATTGAGATGCAATTCCTTAAATTTTAAGTATTTTTAGAAACTACTCAAAGAATGGTCAATACAGGGATACCTTAAAAAGAATCCTAAATTGAATTGGGAACCGAACATGCATTTCTGGAGAGATGCTCACAAAATCTCAGTTGTTATTTGAATTTTATTTTCCCCAGGGTAAATCTTTGAGTTTTTAATGTGTAAGTGTATGATTTGTTTCAATTTGCTTGCATGGGTCAGGGTTCTCAGGGAAGACAGCACTGAAGACACAATGAATCATCTCTCTTATTTGGCCAGAAGGTAACTTTGCCCCTTATTTCCTTGCCTTAGAACTCTGAGCCAGATAACATTGCCCTTGAACACTACAGACTCAGTGTTTATGTTTGGTATTTATAAGGCCTGATCTACACAAATATTTATGTCACTTAGTAGGGCATGCTTATTTGATTTACCTAAGTATTTTAGCTAAATAGTGACCCATATGTCAGTTTGGGTAAAGATAGTATAATTCAGTGATAAAAGCATGGACTTTAGTTAGATCAGACATACTTTGGCCTGAATTGTGGCTCCACCACTTACCAACTGAGTGATGAAGAGGAAATTATTTCACTTCTAAGTAACAGCTATACCCATATCACAGAGTTGTCAGTGGGAATGAATGTGATGAACTACTAATGGCATAGTAATTGGCACACAAAAAAATTTTTATCTGCTGAATACATTCAGTCTAGATAATTATTCTTATGAAAAAAATAAATGAATCTTTTCCACTTGGCACTTTATAAGGACTAAAAATGATTTTTTGATATTAGCATGAATGTTTTTTCACATATTTTAGTTTCTATTGGTTAATTTAAGAATAAATGTATATAGATGATATGTATGTTATTACTATTATTACTATTAATAGTTATGTTATTACTATTACAGTGTATTTCTGTTGTTGGTAAAGTCCTTAACAATGAACCCAAAGTTGCTTTTCTATTATATTAGCTTGAATCTGTTGCTCTTCCAGTAAACCTAGTTTTGTTTCTCCAATTTGCATTTCCTAGTTTGGCTTTTCAGTGTGGTTTACCCCGACTGATGGCTTCTTGGCCTCAGGGTGGATTTTCTAACTGCATAGAGGTCTTGGACTTCCTGTTTTAAGTATAGACTTCAAAAGGTATATAGAGCTCTGCTTCAACCACATGGAGCTCATTGACTGATTTCTCTTTCTATTTGCTTTAGCAAAACTCTTAGTGTCCTAAGCAAGAATGATGCATACTATGACCCATTTTCTTTTCTTTTCTTTTTTTTTTTTTTTGAGACAGAGTCTCACTTTGTTGCCCAGGCTAGAGTGAGTGCCGTGCCGTCAGCCTAGCTCACAGCAACCTCAAACTCCTGGGCTCAAGCGATTCTACTGCCTCAGCCTCCTGAGTAGCTGGGACTACAGGCATGCGCCACCATGCCAGGCTAATTTTTTGTATATATATATTTTTAGTTGGTCAATTAGTTTCTTTCTATTTTTAGTAGAGACGGGGTCTCGCTCAGGCTGGTCTTGAACTCCTGACCTTGAGCAATCCACCTGCCTCGGCCTCCCAGAGTGCTAGGATTACAGGCGTGAGCCACTGTGCCTGGCCTAATTTTCTCTTTTATTTTATCTACTTGTCCTTTCTTTCAGTGTTTGTTCAATTACCACTACATCCCAGGTATTGTGGTAAACTCTGGGGAGTTAAGGGTAAACCTCATACAATCTCTCAAATTAGGCACAAGCAAACAGAGAATTAGAACATAGACTGTAAGTAATTTCTCTCCCCCAATGGTGGGGTGGGGTTAAAGTGGTCCTGAAGGGCTTTTTGAATAAACTCAAAGGTAAGACCTGTAGGATGAGTTAGCCTGACTCGGGGGTATGGAAAGGGGTGGAAAAGGGTATTCCAGAGAGAGAGAGACCAGCACATGCAATGACTGGGGAGCAAAGAGAGGTTGGTTTTCTCTGGGAATTACAGGTAGAAAAGGCGAGAGAGTAGTGTGCAAGGGTGGGGATTGTAAGCAGGAGCCACATTGTGGTCTCCTAGGCAAAAAATATCATAACAGACATCTCATGAGGGATTTTAAACAAAGGTCTGACTCCCTGAAAGTAAAATGTCTGTCTCCTTGCTCTTTGGTGTTCTATCCCGACTGCTTAGTCATGGGAGTCCTGTCTTTGGAGACAGCATGCCCTCTTCTGTCACACATTCTAAGTCCTCGAGGAGATTCCAAAGCCTCATTGCAGCCTATGGAGTTCTGGATCAACTACACGTCCTTGTTTCTGTCTCAAAAATCTCTGCAGTGGGCTCAGCACTGTCTGCCCAGGAGTGACTGTCTTTTTGCCCAGACTGGTGGGAAATAGACACCAAAAGCATCTGCTAAAATAGTATCTGTTGGTCATAACACAACTGCATATCTGCAGAGATGCACACAGGGATCTATGCTTTGGCAGACGAACTTCAGCTGTTAGGGGAAGACTTTTAGCATATTTTGAACCCCTTTCATGGTAAGGGCTGACATATTTATGGAAATGATCACTATTCTCAGGTCCTCCTCCAGCCTCAATTTAGGGTAACACGATCTCTTCCAACAGTCCCTCTCTGAAACATAAACCCTAGGGTTGTGATAATGAGAATGAATAATTCCCAACTCCACTAATTTCAGCATCCAATCTATGAAAAATCAGATACTTTCTACAACAAAAATATTTTCATAATATTTTCCAAGTTAAAACAACAGGCATCAGGACACTATGAAAAACAGCAGCTGAAAAGTCTCAAGACAAATGTGACTTTTTCATTGGCACTTGGTATAACCCAGATCTAACCTAGTATAATGTGATACAGATTTTTCTAACTAAATTACATTTTATCTAGAAGTTAGGAGATGATATAAGCAACAGTGACTGTGAAACTACAAAACAGCAAAGATCCAATAGAGATTGGAGAAGTCTTCCAGTTGTTTCACAAGGGTTTCCAGCCTGTCAGTCTAGACTGAAGGAGGAACATAGTAGCTATTAGTTCAGCTGCTTTTCTGTTTCTTCTTTGAAAGGCTAAGTCTGTTGCTTTCTGCGTAATCATTTGATATGCACTTTTGTCTCTGGCCCAACATAATGACTTCCGAGTTGTTCAAATGGGATGGGATAACGTGTCAGAGAAGGTTTTTGTAGATTTTAAAATGCTGTACAAATGCATGTTGTGTTCTTTTGGCCAGCTTCAGTGTGAGGAGACTTTAGGAAGCAGTGTGAGGCCGGGCGCGGTGGCTCACGCCTGTAATCCTAGCACTCTGGGAGGCCGAGGCGGGCGGATTGCTCGAGGTCAGGAGTTTGAAACCAGCCTGAGCAAGAGCGAGACCCCGTCTCTACTATAAATAGAAAGAAATTAATTGGACAACTAATATATATATATAGAAAAAATTGGCCGGGCATGGTGGCGCATGCCTGTAGTCCCAGCTACTTGGGAGGCTGAGGCAGCAGGATTGCTTGAGCCCAGGAGTTTGAGGTTGCTGTGAGCTAGGCTGACGCCACAGCACTCACTCTAGCCTGGGCAACAAAATGAGACTCTGTCTCAAAAAAAAAAAAAAAAAGAAGCAGTGTGCTGAGATGACTAAGAGTGTGGGTTTTGGGTCTTGGCTCTCCCGTCTCCCTGCCGTGTTGTACTGGGCAGGTCAGGCGTGCTTGGTTTCCCTCTGCACGATGGAAAGAAAAACAGACCCGAGCGTCTGGGACTGTAAGCAGTTGAGACTGAAGTGTCGGATGAGAGGGGAGGAGAAAGGAGAGATGAGATAGGGTTTCATTTCCAGCTCCAACGCGCCTCTCTAAACATTGCTTCCCTCAGCTGAAAGTGATACTGACACAACTCATAGGAGTGCTGTGAGAATTAAATGAGGCGGTATATGTACGACACTTAGCACGAGGACTAGCACTTCATAAGCAATAGCTGCCGCTGTAACGATGCTATCAGTTACTCAGACTCACAGGAGGACCAAACCTGTTCCCACGTTTGTTGCCCTTGGTACCTGGGGTCAGGGTCACAGAGATTTAAAATAGTAAGTTTGATAAAAATTGTTTTCGCACACATAAAATCTCTGTTAAATGCAAATAGTAAAATGTAGCCACTCTGGGTCCCAAAGTTGGGGAAGGGATTTCCTCTGCTGCATTCAGTAGAGTGGGAGACTCCAGTTCACCTCGTCCTGGTTGGGAGACAGCTTCAGCTTCAGCTAGTGGCTGTGGTGCCTCTACCTGGTACACCGTCCTGATGCCAGTGACTTTAGTAGATAGTGGTGGCAGCATGCTGATGGCTAAGCAGGATGACGTGAGGTAGCCTTAGTGTCTTTCACAGGTAGCCATGGCATTAGCAATTGTAGGAAGCAGTGCCTTTAAGTTTGGTGCTATAGTCTAAATGTTTGTGTCCCCTGAAAATCTGTATTAAAACCTAACCCCCTGGGAGGCTGAGGCGGTGGATTGCTCAAGGCCAGGAGTTTGAAACCAGCCTGAGAAAGAGCAAGACCCTGTCTCTACTATAAATAGAAACAAATTAATTGACCAACTAATATATATAGAAAAAATTAGCCAGGCATGGTGGTGCATGCCTGTAGTCCCAGCTACTCGGGAGGCTGAGGCAGCAGGATTGCTTGAGCCCAGGAGTTTGAGGTTGCTGTGAGCCAGGCTGACGCCATGGCACTCATCTAGGCTGGGCAACAAAGTGAGACTCTGTCTCAAAAAACAAAAACAAAAACAAAAACAAACAAACAAACAAAAAAACCTAACCCCCAAGGTGATGGTATTAAAAGGCAGAGGCTGGCGTGGTAGCTCATGCCTATAATCCTAGCACTCTGAGAGGCCGAGGGAATCGCTCAAAGTCAGGAGTTCAAAACCAGCCTGAGCAAGAGCGAAACCCCGTCTCTACTGAAAATAGAAAGAAATTAATTGGCCAACTAAAAAATATACATACAAAAAATTAGCTGGGCAAGGTGGCACACGCCGGTAGTCCCAGCTACTCAGGAGGCTGAGGCAGCAGGATTGCTTGAGCCCAGGAGTTTGAGGTTGCTGTGAGCTAGGCTGACGCCACAGCACTCTAGCTCGGGCAACAGAGTAAGACCGTGCTCCCCCCCCACCCCCCCAAAAGGTGGAGCCTTTGCAAGGTGATTAGGTCCTGAGGGCTCCACTCTTATGAATGGGATTAGTACCCTTGTGAAAGAGGCTTGGGGGAGCCTCTGTTGCCCTCCACCATGTTGGGACACATAGAAGTTGCCACCTATAAGGAACAGACCTGCACCAGACACCGAATCTATTGGTGCCTTGATCTTGGACATTCCAGCCTCCAGAACTGTGAGCTATACATTTCTATTGTTTATACATTATCCAGTCTAACATGATTTGTTGTAGCAGCCTGAATGGAGCAAGGCACTTGGAGAGCAGTATGAGACAGCACCCCTGGAGCGGACATTAGCCCTTTATGTTTGTCACTGAAAATGATGGCAGTGGGGAGCCAAGTTCCCAAAAGGAGCCTTCAGTGTTGGGTTTGGACTTCCAAGCCCTTAACAGGGTTTATTTACTTCTCTTGCACTCAATTATTTTAGGCTAAGACCAGTTAAGACGGGATCAAGAATAAGCAGACACTTACGGCTTCTGGAGTATCTTTAACTTCTCCTGACTCTTTTTCTCATACCCCTTTACCGGGGTGTAGGGAGGTAGAAAGGGGAGGTGTTCCTGTCAATTTCTCACCTGTGCAGGCTGTAACTCTGGTGAAGGTACTCTAGGGACACCTGTATCTTGATGTGGCACAAGTAACTCTCCAAGCACACAGGCAGAGAAAGGGACAGACAATAGGTGCATTCATTCATTCGTTTAAAAAATAAATTTATTTAGTACATACTCGGTGTTGGGTTTTCTTCTGAGAACAAGGGATATAGCAGAAAATACAAAGACAAAAATCCCTATCCTCCTGAAACTTACATTTTACAGCGGAAGCCTGACTATGAACAAAGAAAAACTTAAGAAAAATAGATGGTAAAGCTGAAGGTATTAAGTGTTGTGGAAAAAAATAAACCAAGGAAGGTCACGGAGATTGGGGAGTTGTACTTCACATGGTACTCGAAGACAAAAGTGCTTGGCATGATTGTTCTATGTCTACTTGATTGTGCAGAGTTGTAACAAGAGAATCAAGAGGGAGCAGTTGGTATTGCTGGTCCCAGCAGCTAGATAGATCTTCCACTCGGGGTGGCCATTCTACATTCCACACTTGAGACTGAGACCAAGCCTCCTTCCTGGGATTCTGCCCTTGACACATGCTTCTTACTCAGTGTTAGAGATGACTTTCCTCTGGGTCCTGTCCTGATCTTCACCCGATGTCCTCCAGGGTCTGCCCCTTCTTACATGGTTTTGGAGGCAAGTACACATATATAGTATATTGGGAGTATACATGTATACTTTTTCTTCTACCATCACATGGCATTATAAACTGACAAAGCCTAATTTCTCTTATTCGTGACCATAGGAACTGAGTCGTCAGGAATAATGACATCAACCTCAAATCTCAGTTTAGCACAACATTTTAATATATTTTTCTTTTTTCTCTTCTCTTCTCTTCTCTTCTCTTCTCTTCTCTTCTCTTCTCTTCTCTTCTCTTCTCTTCTCTTCTCTTCTCTTCTCTTCTCCTCTCCTCTCCTCTCCTCTCCTCTCCTCTCCTCTCCTCTCCTCTCCTCTCCTCTCCTCTCCTCTCCTCTCCTCTCCTCTCCCCTCCCCTCCCCTCCCCTCTCTTCTCCCCTTCTCTTCTCTCTTTTTGAGATAGCTTCCCAGGCTGCAGTCCAGGCTAGAGTGCAGTGGCATCATCATAGCTCACAGCAAACTTGAACTCTTGGGCTTAAGCAATCCTCCTGCCTCAGCCTGGGACTACAGGCATGTGTCACCACACCCAGCTGTTTTTTTCTATTTTTTGTAGAGACGGGGGTCTCAATATTGCTCAGGCTGGTCTTGAACTCCTGGCCTCAAGCGATCCTTTCTCCTTGACCTCCCAAAGTGCTAGGGTTACAGTCTTGAGCCACCACACCTAGCTCTAAATATTTTCTTATCCATTTTTTAATGAGAACTATTAATAGATACTTTTACTGATATGAATTTTATTTTCTTTATTTTTCTTTCCCTCTCTCTCTCCATTAGGTACTGATAAGCAGTAAAGTAACCCAGTTTGAGTTTTTAAATAAAGGAGGTGGCCAAGAAAGGCAGGAATGTTCCACTAAAAACACACTCAAAAACATTTTTTTCCTATACTCTGGCCCATGAAAAAGGAACATTCAAATTTAAAATCATAAACAGTTAACTGCTCTTTCTAACTTATGACTGACTCTTTCAGCAATGTGGCTCATTGTATATTGTGCTTTTCTTTAACTGTCTGAATGTTATGAAGCTGATGTAATCTTGAGTACTAATTGCCAGTACTTCAAGAAAAGGTTGTTGATACAAGAGAATGTCATCTTTTCATTTTTCCTAACTGTACTTCATGCCCCATATTATATACACACATAACACAGAATAAAAACACACACTGGAAACATTATGAAAAGTTTCCCACTGGAGGAAAGTGGCTACGTGTAGGAGCAAAAAATACCTACACCCCAAATGGAAATGATTTATGACTATGCAGGACTGGGTTTTGGGTGGGCTACAAAAGATTTGGTAACCCAAATAGTGTCTAGAAAGTATACACATTTGGTAAATATTATTGAGATTTTTATCATGCTCTTTTGTTAGTTTGTTGAACAAATACTTCCTCCACTGAAGAAAATAAAGATTAGAATATATTTAGATAGAATGAGTTCTTAGTAAACTGCCTTTTAAAATAAGAAAGCATTTATTTGTTGGCAAAGTTCTATACTTTAATAGTTCAGTTTTAAATCTTTTTCATTTTCTGTACCAAAGATTTTTCATTTATTCAAAAATAACATTGTATTATTATAATATCTTTTACAAGTTAAGGGTTCAGTAGTAAAAGCTTACAGTCTTGGAGGGTTTTTTTGTTTTGTTTTTTCTTTTCTTTTTTTTTTTGGAGACAGGGTCTCATTCTCTTGCCCCCGTCTAGAGCACAATGGCGTCATGATAGCTCACAGCAACCTCAAACTCCTGGGCTCAAGCTATTCTCTTGCCTCAGCCTCCAGAGTAGCTGGGACTATAGGCATGCGTCACCACACTTCGCTAATTTTTCTATTTTTTTGTAGAAATGGGGTCTCACTGTTGCTCAGGCTGGTCTCAAACTCCCGACCTCAAGCAATCCTCCTGCCTGGGCCTCCCAGATTGCTAGGATTACAGGTGTGAGCCACCATGCCTAGCAACAGTCTTGGAGTTTTTTTTTAAAGAAAGGACAAAACCTATCTAATATCTTTTTAGTTTTTATTAATTTCATGTAAAATAAGAAGGGTCATATATATTTACAATTTCTGTTTATAGTGCAGAAAATTAATCAATTGCAGTCTGGCAACCCAATTTGATCCCATTCTTATATCTTACTTAAAAAATTTCCCTAACACATAAAAAAATATTTAAAGATTGCCTTAATTATGTTTTCCTATTAGTAAACACCTATCAGTTCTTAGAGGTTAAGAATTATATTCATATTTAATATCTGTCCACGTTACTACACTCTTTGTAGGGTTCAATGCATGTGATTTGGATTTGCTAAAGGACTTATTCACCCTCACATAACAACTGAATGGCAAAGGTAAATAAGCACCATTTAAATTACAAATCAAAGGCTTTGAATTGGGTGGGGGTATTATTTTGAAGATCTAGGTTCAAGGAAACACAGTTCTACCCTTAATCAGCTATGTGATCTCAAGCTAGTCAATTTGGTTTTCTCCCAGTAGAATGAGTACAATACTGATTACCCACCTCACAGAGTTATTTTGAGAACCAAATGAGATGAAGTCTATAAATATGCTTATAAGCTGTAAATATTATTTAAGAACAACTTATTCATTATTTTCCCTGTATTCTAGTTCTAGATCTGATACTAAGTCACTATGGGAATTCCACAAGCCACTTTACCTTTCCAAATCATAGATTCATTTGGAAAATGAAGGTGGATTTATTTGACAACCTTTCTAGGTAGGATTCTTCTAGGTAGGATTTCTTTCTAGGTAGGATTATTCAATTCACATGATTATTGAGAGCAAATCAGAAGATAGAATCTTCTCTCTTTCAAGTAATTCAATAGAAATGAATTAATGGGGAGAAGTGATTTATGCAATTAGCCTTAAAAATTATCTCTCCTCCTAGCTAGCATAGTCTACCAGTTATATCCTTACATAGTTTACGATGGTAACTAATTGATATAATAGCTCTTTAAAGAAGATTAAAGTGCAGTTTTTGTTATGTTCTCTAGAGTTATAGTATCCAAATTTTTTATTATGTATCTTTATCAAGAATTTTTAAGCATGCTTTCTTAATAATAGATATTGATGCATACTGTTTATGTAATTATAGCCATTTATTTATATATGCATATAATTATGTACATTTTGAAACACATAATTTATAAATTAGAAGAGAATGCAGTAAGGATGAAAAAAGATAATATCTCAGGGTGCAATATACATTTATGGCATAGTTTCTCACTAGTAATGTGAATTTATGGCATATATTAAATAGTTCTGTAAATAATTTTTGAATTACCCAGCTTTTTATTGGCAGATCCAGTTTGATGACCATGGTCTATACCTTGCTATGAAGTGGATAATGAGATCATGCCAGTATGAGACGAATATTAACTCTGACAGTTCCTTGTTTTTGCTTGTACTTGGCAAAATAACAAGTCTGCCAAATTCTTGGTTTTGTTTTTTTTTTCTTGTACTTTCAGGAAAAAGCTGCTTGTCCATTTATGTGAAAATTTGTTTAGTTAATATTAAGTAATATGATCTGTAAACCAACTTATCTGTGCATCTCAAGACTGTAGTATGTTGCAGGATGTTTTAGAAACTAGTGCAGGCTCTCCCACTCTTCCCAAAGAAATCTTGTGCAGCAGAGGGGTTACTTGGCCTCCAAATCAAAGGACTAAGGAAGGGTAACAACAGAGGGCTCTAGTAATAAGCACATATGGGATATGGCAAAACTTAATAAATTTCTTGTTTATAGATTAAAAACAAATATATATAAGAGCCCTATATATTTTTTATCTGGACCCAATTGTTTATGTTGTGCACTCCTTCCGAAATATTCTATAATAGTGCACCCCAATATATGTATATATGTTTAGAAAAAATATGTATATTATTGTGATAAAGCATAAACATTTATTATAAACATATGGAAATGCAATATTTGAATTAAAGAGAATAACATAAAGTATACATAAAAAAGAAGCTTAATGTTTTATTTCCCTACCATTGTGAATTGTTTTGTGCATTCTACTTTGGAAAACAATTTTCCAGGGACTGAAGACCTGTTGGAAGAAATTTATGATTTGTTTTTTTAAGCAAAGAAGGAGAAATATGAATGATTCAGAAAAAAGAAGTGACTATAATAGGTGACTTTGGTTAAGACTTTCTTCTTTTCCCGCCATTCCAGATGCAGTCATACAAAGAGATGTAAGCTGAACCCTCCATTCCCTTAGTCCTGCCCTTATCTTCTGAATTCTCAAGCTCCCTTATGGTCTCTTATCATTACTCAGAACCTCAAATTTGATTGACAAATGCTCTATCTAATGGAAACTACTCTTTATCTTCAACTCTGTCACTTGAGATGAAAAGCAGGCCCCCGAATCTGTGAGCTAAGGAATAGGGTCATTCTGTCAGGGTTGGATGGTGACATGAAGAACATCAGTCATGTTGAGGGATGATCCTTTGTCTTCTGAAGCACAAATTGTGATGGTAACTGAACAGGTGGTGCTATTTTGCTGTTTCTGAACTTAAGTAATACTCCTGGTATAAATAGCATTTATGGATTCATGTGTCCATTCAACAGCAAGCTTATTTTATTTTGTATGTAACCCACTAAATGATATACCTATTTCTTTTCCTTCGTAAATTTAATTTGTTATAGTAATACCTACATTTGCTAGGAGTGATTATATTAATTCAAAAACTGAATATTATTTTCTTTATTCTGTTGCATAAATAAAGGACTGAATACTTATAGCTTTTGCATAAGCATGGTCAAATGATAATTGCATTCGCATTTTTGGTATCAATTTTATATTACTCTAATTTGTTCAAACTCTTTTGTATGTGCAATAGTCCCTCATTAAATCAGGCATTCCTTAAATGGTATTAATTAGCATGTGTAAAATCTACCTTGAAAACTCATTTAATTTTACAAATTATACTACTCCATGATAGTATCCCTGGAGCTTCATCAAGTCTCTGATTTCTAAATAATTTTGAAGTGAAAGGATTTTTAACAAAAAATTAACACTGAGCCCCTCTTCACAATCATATTTAGCAGGAAAGCATTACATCACAGACTCTCAAGTATCTCTTGGATGTTTTCAGAGTAATAGTTTTATCTATGCAACCTGTATTATGCCTATCAAGTGCCAGCTACCATGTGAGGCCTCATTAGTAGGACAAGGTCCCCATTTTTAAGGAAGAGATACTTCAGCAGGAGATACTAAGGTACAAGTAAATTTAATACTACCACTATAAAAAGATTCAAGTCCTCTTGTAATCCAGAGGAGTTGAACCTTGGGATAGGAGTGGAGGAAGGTATCAAAGAGATTTTCACAGAGGGTGAAATATTTTAGCTTGACTTTGAGGTCAAGAGGGCTGAATGGCACATGGCAAAGGAAATTTCATGAGCATTACCATGGGGAGCAAGAGCTTGTTTGGGAAAAAAGTTAGTTCAGTGTGGCTGATATATAGGATTCAATGGGGTAGAGAAAAAATGATAGAAGGTAAGGCTGTATGGATAATTTGGGGTCAGAGTCTGAATTTGACGGAGATAAGTTTGGATGATGATGAATCATCTACCACCAGGGTAAGAAAGAGACAGTTTATATTGATAGGGAGTGACTGTCTAACACAATCATATTAAGGCCCTTTTTGGACTCAGTAGGAAAACTTTCAGCTATGATCCATTATGAGAAAGATGAGAAAACACTGCCTGTGATTTTACAGATATTAATCTCAGGTTTCCAAGCAAAGAACAGACATAATAAGATCTGTAATTTGGAGACTGAAACAAACAAAATGCCATTCTCACATCAGTGAGAAAGATGGATTAAAAGGGAAGGAAATTAAAGGCTAGTCTGAAGGTTATTGCAATAATTCAGATATGTGACGATATGGCATGAATTAGAATAGTGATAGAGAAAATGGAAAGGAAGGGGCGTTGCAGAAATACAAGGGGTCCAAAAACCATTGGATAACTGATTGGATTTGGCAGGTGAAAGACAAAGAACAGACCAAGCCTCTGAGCCATTATCTAGTTTGGGGATTTGAGCAATTGTTCAGATAACAATTTACTGCTGTGTAACAAATCACTCCAAAGTCCAGTGACAAATATTTATTTAATAACCGTGTGACTTTGTGGATCAAGAGGACTTCTGATGTACTTAGGCCTTCTCTACCTGACTCTGCTTTATGTTTGGGCCCCCAAGGCAGCTCATCCTGTGACTGCAGATCTGTAGGTAAGCTGGGGCAATTTTTCCTTACGTGTCTGTCATCCTCTTGGTACGATGTGTTAGCCAGGGCGTATGCTTCTCATGGCAACAGCAGGGCTGCAAGATGGCAAAAGGGACAATGTGAGACTTTTCAAGTTCTAGGTTCAGAAATAGTATTCTGCCATTTCTGGCTACATGCCGTTGACTAAAGGAAGTCACATGGCCAAGTCCAAAGTCAAGAGATGAGAAAGTTCACTCCACTCACAGTGAGGTTATGGCAAGAATGTGCATGCTAGAATGATCAAGGATTGGGCACAATACTGTAATCTTCTACATTGTGGCATCAACAATTTTTTTTTTTAAATAAAAGAAATTTTTGGAAATAAATCTTCAAGAAGCAGAAAATGCTTTATTATGTCGTAGTATATCTGTGGGTACTGATAAATGAGTTTGGAGCCTGGAGGATCAGCCAAAGGATAATTAAACTTAAATAGCCTGTTTTAAATGAAGAACTATAGCTCTCTAGGTTGTTTGCACTGGACTGCTTCCAGGCAGCCCCTCTGCAAATTATTTCAGCCACTAAAATCAAGAGAGGCATGGGAATTTAGTCTGGAGTGAAAAAGCTATCAAGAGGAAATTATCAAGTTCTCTAAATTAAAACTTGTATTTATTTGGTGAAAATAACACTAAAGCCACAGTTAATTTGGTTAGAGTTGCAAATTTGTACTATTTTAAGGTTTTAGAAATTGGGATCTCTATTTTTTTAAAAAAAATTCAGAATGTTTAGGGTTTCTCAAATATAATGAATGATAATTTGAGTAAATGATAAAACAGAGAAAATGAAAATAAGGTTCATATAGTTTATGTTGTATCTCATTGTGTTGCAAATATACATTTTGACATGTTAAGAAGAACTAGAGAAAGTTCTAGCTGAATTTTAAGCATTTTACATTTATCACTGTGTTGCTGAACAGTTTACTTTTTTTCTTTTCTGTTTTTTTTTTTTTTTTTTTTGAGACAGGGTCTCTGTTGCCCGGGTTAGAGTGCAGTAGTGTAATCATAGCTCACTTCAACCAACAATTTACTTTCTATAAGGATTGCTTTTGTAGTTGGCTAATATGCTCCTTGAAAGAGTGAGTAGTATAAAAATTACCATAATATGGTGGTAAAAGGCAATGGAGGCAAACGAACATGTACTGCAAGTGAAAATACCATTAAATTCTTTAACATTTTATATATCTCTATCTCTACTTATCAATCTGTATCCAATAATGATAAAATAGAATACTTAAAAGCAAAAAATCTACACGAGGAAAACCATAAAACACAAAAATAGATTTGAAATAACAGAAAAACATAACATATCCATGGTTTTGGATTCAAAGATCCATCATCAATAGAACATCATCAAAGATGTCAGTTCTCTCTAAGTTTATTATAAATTCAGTGCAATCTCTATAAAAATATCATCATGTTTTGTTATAAACCCAGACAATTTGATTATAAAATGTATTTGGAACAGCATAAAAAGCAAGAACATCCAGGAAAATGCTGAAAAATAGGAGCGATGAGGAGGAACTAACCCTGCCAGATTAAAATATATTTTAAAGCCTCTATGATTAAAACAGTATATGTTTTCTTATGCATAGAGAGAGATAAATTAATATAACATGTAAAATTTAAAAATAGATTCAAGATTACATATGGAAAATTGATAAAGTACTATCTCAAATTAGTCAGGAAAAAATAGAATTTTTGTTAACTGATGTTAAAATAACTATTAATCGATAGCCATATGAGAAAATAAGATTGGATCTAATTTTCATACCATACATTATCCTAAATTATATATGGAGTAAGAGATGCAAATGTAAATAATACATATAAATACTAAAAGGAAGTACAGGGATTTCTTTTGTAATCCAGGAGTGGATTAAATTTTCCTAACCATAACTCAAAATCCAAATGTAATAAGAAAAAGATTAATACATATTATTATAAAAAATCAATCAACCAACCAAACAAGAACTTTTTCATGGCATAAAAAGTAAAATATAAGCAACTTATACAGACAAATGTCAAGTTGGAAAAAAGATTTCAAAACTCAATTCATAGTCAGAAGGTTCTATTCCTAATATAATAAGAGCTTGTGAAAAAAGAAGAAAAAATTAAAACTTCATAGAGAAATGGGCCAGAATTAGGAAAAACAGTTCACAGAATTGTGAATAATTCTTAAACATATGAAAAGATGTTCAACTTTACTCATAAGAGAAATGAAAATTAAAACTTCACTGAGATACTGTTTCTAAGTTGCCAATTAGAAAAAAATCCAAAAATTGACAGTGCAACATGTTGGTAAGGCTATAGGGGGAAAAGGCACTTGGTATATTATTGACGGGAATTTGACAACATCTAGCAAACTCCTATGTGAATTTATCATCTGGGCCAAGATATCTTACTTCTAGAACTATATTCCAATAATACAGTAGCAAAATTACAACTATTTATTATAGCACTATTGGCAATAGTGGTGAAAATATCCTGAATATCTATCATAATTGGGACCAGTTGAATAAAGCATGGTATATCCATACAATGGAGTATTTAAATACATCTATTTAAAAAATAAAGAATATCTCTATAAACTGTTAGCAAGTGATTTTCAAGATAAATTAAGCGCAAAAAAGAAAAAAACAGGTAAAGTGTATATAGTATTCTGCGTATCTCAGGAAATCTATAAATATAAATGTATTTTTTGAAAAATTTAAAGCTATAAGGATAAACCATAAAATCAATTCAATAGTTACCTCTAAGGGGACAGGAATAACATGGGAAAGAGGACAAAGATAGAAGTCAGACTTCTCTGAATATACTTTATTTGGTTGATTTGATTTTGGAACTACGTTTTATGTGAATATATGACAAAGTTAAAATGAAAACAATAAGCAGTCTCTAAAAGTTAAAAGCAAGATTAAATGAATGAACTAAACTATATGTTGAGTTGGTGGCTTAACTGAGACCTGAGAAATTGTTTCAAGCAACTTTAAAATTTAGTTATTTGCTTATATATACTTATCCCTAGTGGGATATATCCCAAGGCTATATACTAAGCAAAAAAAAAAAAGTTTTAAGTAACCTTTTGGTTATTATGTTGAAATTATTATAATGTGACACACACATATAAACACACATATTATACATGACATATAAACCAACTAAGCAATTTAAAATATTAAAAAATTAAGATTTTTCCTTTTTCTTCTTCTTCTTTTATTTTATTTCTGCCTACTAAAAAGACTTAGGGACAATTCCCAACCTAGTAATAATGAATATTCCTAGCCCCCAGATTGTGGCTTCTATATATGCCTTTCCACTCAAAATAGACTTCTTAAACAAATAACTGACTTCAAGTCTGGGTACTGAAACTTTTAACATGAATCTGAAATATCTTCTTGTACCAGAAAACAAGGAAGCTATCAAACAACTGGGGTTGTGTCATAAGGACTCAGGAGCCTTGAAGAGGTTCATGCTGGACAAAGAAAGGATGGATTATGATATCAATAACTGTAATGAAATATTTTTTTATCATGAAATATGAACCAAAACATCATTACACTTGAAAAAAAATTAAACAATCAGATCACGTACCTAGATTTATCTACCAGTTAACAGAAAATAAAAAGAGGGAAATACATTAAATAACACTATAGGGAGGCACTCAGCAAATTCTGGAATAAGGGAAACTCTAAAGGACAAAAGACCTTGATTTCTTTAAAAATAACTTACAAGGAAAAAAAGCAGAGCAACATACAGGTTAAGAGAGATTTAGGAGTACATATCAAGTGAATGAAAATTGTGGACCTTGTTTGAATTCCAATTAGAACAAAGCAATTGTAAAAGAAGACTATTTGTGAGGCTAACTTTGAAGAAGTTTGAACACTAACTGTATATTTAATGTCGGCAGAGAATTTGTGTTAATTTTTTAGGTGCAGATAATGGTATTTTAAGAAAGTTAATAATGCATTCTGAAATATTTATGAAATATGTATGAATGACATATCTGATATTTGCTTCAGTATAATCTGGCAGGGATGTAGAAGGGGAGCAAAATGGGAAATTATAGGTGAAATAAGAGTTGATTTTTTGTTATAACTGGGGTATAGGAACATGGGAAGATACTGTACTCTACTTTTGTATATGTTTGAAATCATCTGTAATAAAATGTAAAAAAAGAGAAAATGCCATTAATGATCCTTTCTCTCTTGCTACCAGGTCAAATAAAACTGGTGACCGTATTTTAGTTTTGCTCCCAATATAATCAGCAGACAAGAAGGTGACAAAAAAAGCCTTAAACTCAAGCTGACTTATATGCTACGAAATAGTGAGATGGTTCAAATGTCTGTGAAGCTTCACAAAGGACTGCCTGGCTTTCGTAGAAGTATCTTGAGTGTCTTATACATGCTCTGTTTAACATTACAAGTGTAATATGATTTACAAGGAGTTCTCAGAATGTTATTGGGTCTCTGCCATGAAGACAAAGGTGAGATGAATAACAATAGTGCCACTAGGTAATTAATTGTTGTTTCAGAGAAGCAGCTTCGCAGTATGGTTAGGAGCAAAGGCTGTGGAATTAGACTATTCACCATTCATCATTCACTCTTTACTCTTCACTGTGTGAGTGGATTTACCATCAGTTTCCTCATCTGAAAACTAGGGCTGATAATGCTTACTGAATAGGGTTGTTGTAGTGATAATAGAACTCACGCAGTTCCTGGTACATATGAAGACACTTAATCATTGTAATAATTATTATTGATATTACTGGTTAGTTATGATTATTGCCCAAGCAGCTGAGGCAGAATCCTGAGCTCAAAAGAAGAAAGCAGGAAAAAAAAAATCTCAACTTCTCTGTAGAGTATATAACTTTTGGATTGTTGATAACAAATGACATTCTGTATCTTTTGCCCTGCTGGAGAAACTCCAAATGTCTTCTCTTCCAAGCAGCTCATACTTCCCAGGTAGGACACCTTGGAACCTCAGCAGATGACTTTCTTAGAAAGACTTAATTCTGATGCAAATAGACAGCTTGCAATGCAGTAGATCCTAAATATTGGCTAAGAAAGACCTAATCTATTGCCAAACCTCTTACCATGTATTCTTTGACTAAATATGCCACTGGTAAGACAGTCTGGCAACCCTGGATTTGTGTCACTTTATTTGCCTTATAAACAGAAACACAGAGACGTACAAAAAGAATTATAAATGTATATAAAGGAGGGAAAGATATCATATCATCAGATATGATCAGAGGACATTTCACAGTGGATGACATTTGAAGATGAGCTAGAAGGATGAGTGGGAGTTTGTCAGGAAGACAAAGCAGGCAGGGGAATGTAGGCAGAAACAACGGAACAAGAAAAATGTAGGAGGATATGATCATTTGGATAGCCCCCCTAAGTTCTTTGGACACATGGAGTAGGATAGAATGAGGCTAAGAAGGTGGTTGCATATAACTCTTTTCATAGGACTTTTTCTGCCTTAGAGTTTGTGTTTTATTTTCTTGGCAGCATTGAATGTATTTTTAAGGTGGACGTTAGTAATGATTCAGAGAGATACCCAATAGATGTCTAGGGTAAAGGATAGATATGAATCCTGGGAGAATAAAATCAGGAAGGTAAGTTAGAAGATGTTGAAAATATTCTAGAGGTGAGATTTTATGTATATTTGGTGAGTTAATATTAATAGTAGTTGTGGGGAGGTAGTGACAAATTTAAGTTCAAGAGATACTTGGAAAGAGGAATTTTATTTGTCAAGATATGATAGGATTGGGTAAACAGATACTTTGAGAGTAGACATGTTAAATTTGAGCTACACATATTTCCTTTGTTGCCATAAATGTCATGACCTCACTCACTGGTAAGTTGGATCTGGAAAACAGAGAGGAAGGGTTAGGCTGGAGACTGACCTATAGTGTTCAAATGGGGGCTGTGAACAGCAAATCAGGGAGAGCAAGGGGCGGCACAGAGGGTGGGGTTTGAAGTGCAGAGTGCCATGTTGAAGAGGATAAATCTCAATTATATGGATCAAACTTATACCTAATCCAGTCTGTGGTATTAAGTGCTCTTGGAAAATCATGTTCTGTATTATCAGGTACAATCTGAATTCACAAAGAATCTATATGAAGACACTTAAGAGATTTTTGCAAGAAAAACAAGGTCAAACTGGAGCGAATGATGTTCCTACTAGTATTCCATCAACTAGAGATACTTATTATGGAAGCATTGAATTCAAGAGGCTGGAAGGTGGGCCAGTTTGTCACTGGATCTCACCTAAAGGGAGTCAGGTAGGGGCACTACAGAGCATATACTCACAGGTTCACAGGTCTTGCTCTACCCACAGGTCCTCAGACACAGGCAAAGATTATTTCCCCGTTGTGCTAGCCAGTGTGAGTGAGCCACTAATATATCCTGTCAGGCTCTGGTCCCACTTGTTTATTTATTGTTACTACTTACAAGGAGTAAGTAATTCAGATTGACTGAAGGAAAGAATAAGAGTCAGGAAGAAGTTGGAACCACAACTGGAAAAAGAGGTGGTTGCTAGATCCTGGAGCATCTCCACTGCTAAGTTAAGGAATATTGATGTTATATCTTAGTCAGTGGACATTGTTGAAGGATTTGGCTCATGGGTTGTTTTAGTATTTCTTAGAGCACATGCTTAGAAAATTATTGTTTGTAGAAAGAATATGAGATTGCATATAGGGTAAATAGAAACTCTCCAAAGAATTTGAAGCAATGCATCAGGCTTATAGACTGTCAAGAGATCTGTGTAGCCATGAATCAAGCTGGCAACAAAAGATCTGAACAAAGCTCCTTGTGGAGGAGTCAAGGGTAAAGTTGCAATTAATGACAAATCCTGTGAGTAGAGGCCAAGGGATAGAAATAACTACTGATTGTAGACTGATACCTTCAACTCAGTGAAAGAGTTTGTCTGGAACCTCTATATATAACATGACTTTTGGGAATGCACCACGAGATCATCTTTGGTGCAACTACTGCAAGATCTTTTGGTATTTACACAATCCTCTTGGAACAGGTCCAGGTTTTCAAGGGAATTTTTCAGTAGAGTGAGCAGTATCATTGGGAGGTTCTAGAAATGTGTCTATTCAAATGGATAACAAGTGCTAAATACACCCTTTGCATGTTCTAATGTTGGGGACACTTTGGTAGTGGAGCAGGGAGCTTTTGGTTGCTTCAGCTTATGGAGAATAGGACAAATGATGGTGCAGAGATTCCCTAAACCTTATTTTCCATCAATATTTTCAGCATTATAAGACTTTGCTAGAGCATTTATATTCAGTTACTTGACACAATTTCTATGCCTACCTTCTCATAGGATACTAATAAACAGAGAAATGGAGAGGGAAGAGCCAAAACAAAGAACTCAAGCAGTTTAGAAACGAAAGCATGAACTGACAACATGGGAAGAAGGCACTTGATCTGAAACTAACTGCACTCAGATCACTTACTCTTCTGTACACTTGGCATCTGTCCATGCAACAATCAAGTTCAATTGTAAAAATAAAGCAGTAATGAGCATGGAGGTGGTTGCCAGAAACTCTTAGACTGATATTAGACTCACCCTTTGGTCTTAGATGGCCAAGTCTCTACATAAAAGTCTAATCAGCTATTGATATCTAAGTACACTTTTACACCACTTGGAGACAAATGGTCCAATAATGAGAGTCTGTAACTGGAAAGGTGAGAAGAACATACTCTAAGAAAACATTACAGTGAAATGCAAGGGAACAACATGGGCAATCATACAATGTTGTATAATAAAGCAAATGATTACAAGATATTTATAGTTTTAAAAATTAGAGAATTACTTTTCATGAAGAGAGAACATTATATAGTCAATAAATAATAGATACTGTAATTCCTCTATGCTTCTTTTGACCTTTCAGTCAGGAAAATGAAAGTTTTAAACTCAAGCTTACGATCTTCATCAGTTCATTTAATTCTTTTGAAAGAACTACTTGGGACTAATGTGACTAGAACCCTTATTGTCATTGGTGGGATATCTGCCAGTTTCTAGACATAAAGAATGAAATATGCAATTAGAGAGAACCTATGTTTCTGGAAATTATTCTGAAAGGTATAATCATCTCCTTGAAGTTTTGTGTATGATGATAGGCTTCTAAAGTGAGACTGCCCAGGGCTCTAAGGCATTTATCTCCACTGTTCCCTTTAATAGGGCAACTTACTTGATTTTTCAGGGCTTTGGCTCATTTATAGAAAGGGGATGATGTTACCTCATAGGAGAGTTGTGAGGATTAAATGAGATCACACATGTGAAATGCTTAGAATCATGCCTAGCATATAGTAAGCCCTCAATATGTGTTAGCTATCATTATTAATTCTGATAATATTAATTCTAGATTAGAATGGGCATGGGTTAGAAAACAGGTGAGAAGGGCATACTACAAGGTGTATCTGCCATATATCCACCATGAGTGGCCGGTGAGCCATTTTTCTTTTCTATATGATTAACCAAAGGGTGACACTTGTTTGCACCAGATTCATTAGGCAGAGATCTTCCAATATCATAAGCACTGAAGATAAATAAGTATGTGAGTCTGAAAGAAATGTAAGAGAAAGGTGAAATTAATTACTAGGCAGGATTAGATGCCTCTAAAAAATTTACTGTGGTATGATTAAAGAAACACCCAACAGAACTGAGAAAACTTGGATCTACCTCTTACTGGACAGCAAGTCGCTGATACCTAACACCATGTTTTATTCTAAATGGAATCCTCCACGCCTGCTACAGTGAGTGGTTCACAGTAGGCGCTTAGTAATTGCTCAACACATAAATGGATGAACCAAATGTTTAATCTCATGCTAATCACAATTTATATGGATCTCAGTTTGAATTTGCATTCTTTTATTCTTAAAATGATGGGATTGTGCTAGTAATCTTAAAGTCCCACAAGATTTTTGTATATTAAATATCTTAATTATTAATAGAAAAAAATGAGGAATTTTTTTCTGAGAACCACAATTACCGTATAGATCAATACACCTCAAACTTTACTTTTCACGCAAGTCACCTGGCGATCTTGTTAAATGTAGATTCTGATTCAGTAGGTCTGGGAGGAACTTAAAATTCGGAATTTCTAAAAAGTACCCATATGATGCTGATGCTTCAGCACCTTACTACCTTCCGAATAGCAAGGATTTAGGGCGTTGTAGAAATCCTCTTTTAGATTATGAAGCATAAGAAACAATGTCTTAAAACAGATACAAATACATTACTATTTGAATTCAGAGAAGGGATAGAGGATTCTTGTTATCTAAAGACTTGAGAAAGACATGACATTTGACCTTCAGTGGAAGGATGGTTAGAGTTTGTGACAGCACATTACAATTTGCAAATTATTCTTCGTTTCATATTTTAACAACTATTTATAGAGATCATATAGACTTTTAGATCTCACAATAACCCAAAGAAGTGGACATAGATTTTGAGCTCCTTTTTATAGAGCAGGAAAAAGGACTGGAAGAGACTAGTGCTGTTCCTACGCTGTGAATAGCAGTTCTGAGGCTAGCATACATGTCTTCTGAATCATAATCTGTGTTTTTGCTCAGGCACGTGACATTTCCTCTAACTAGATAAAGCCTAAGCCTTCAGTGCTATGAACTTGTCACTCATGAAATTTGACAGTGCTCACCAGGATCTGAACATTGAGGAAGCACTAATGAAAAATATTACCATATGATGTAATGAAGCCACTCTAGCTATTTTTCTTCTTACTCATGAGCTATTGTCATGATTCAAATCCTAATTCACAAGTTAGGATATAAAGGGACAGAATCAACAGGTTCTGACATACCCATTTCCCATGGAAAGTGGTATTCACAGAAATACCAATTTATCTAAGATCCATAGAACCAGGAGTTTGGCAACAGATTTGGTCTCCAATCCTTCCTCTATTAGACCACACTAACACCTATGCAGTTGTTTTAAAATTTTGAGGAGGTTTTAAATTTCACTATGATATGTTTTTCCCTCTCAGCATTCATAAAGGTTAAAGGTATAGAGATATTAATAAATATGTCTGAGAAAACATCAAACGTCAACAACATATTAGTAAACCAGCATAGCTCATGTATTTAGGCATTACTTAAATTTTAATAAATGCTGTCTTCAAAGCCCTTTGTTCAGCTGATTGATCTTAAACAGCTTTATCTCCCTAGAGATTTACTAGTAGGGTAGGTAAAATGTAAATTTTATATTTTAATTTTTCCGTCCGGTTCCAGGTAAAATTTTCCTAGAGAATGAGAACAATTGCATGAATTCTCACAGATGCAAACAATTCCCATATCCTTTGATTAGTTCTAGTGTTGGTTTGTTGGGTTGTCCATAGAAAGCATCTCTGAAAAATAGCGAGTCCGGCAAGACCTATATATTAAAAATAGCCAGGGCAGAAGTTGCAAGATTCTGTGTCTGTAGTTTGGTGGTCTATAACACTC
Organism: Mirza zaza; assembly: GCA_008750895.1. Taxonomy (NCBI): domain Eukaryota; kingdom Metazoa; phylum Chordata; class Mammalia; order Primates; family Cheirogaleidae; genus Mirza; species Mirza zaza. Next base: position 7,402 of record VSMD01071394.1, on the reverse strand, counting down.
AAAACCACGTATTCGATCATAACTTCTAATTGTCTGGTATTTTTCATTTGTACCAATTCCACTTTTGTGGGTTTGTATGTAAAAAATAATCCGAGCAGCTTCTTCAGAAGTTGAGAAAAATCTTCTATCCTTACAAATGCTCTCTCAAGCAACAGGGATGGTACCACAGGCTTTGAGACAGATGGTAGCCAATCCAAATTCAGTATGGTAAGCAGGCACCACTCAATAAAACTTTAATTGCTGCATATGGTATCTGCTAACTTGTTTAGAAAATGGATATGCAGCATTAGCTCAAAGCATTTAAATGGCCTGATAGCACTGGACAGCATGTTGGGCCGCCACCTGGAAGACCCAAATTTCATAGCAGATGTAACACTAGAAGAATAAAGCTGGTGGTTGATAGTCCTGGAATGGAGATGACATAGTCAGCACCCAGCTGTTTCCCCCACCCGCACTGACTCCTATTGCTTTGGTGTCACTTCTACCAAGTACTGAAATCACTCATGTATTGTTTTCTCCTCCCAAGGAGAAGAAAAAAAAAAAAAAAAACCACCACCACAACAAAAAAAGCTAAGCTATACCATAAGGTTGAAATGGGAAAGGGTTCATGTCCCTACTGTAGCCTGGGAAATGTGGAAGATGCTTTTGAATGCAGTTCAGGGAGAAAAAAAAAAAGGATAAAGATCTGGATGGAGAATGCCCGACATATGTGCAAATTTGTGCCAAAAGATGGGAGCCAAGACAGAAGAGAAGGTTCCTTCTGAGAGTGCCGAAGAGATCCTTGTAATTTATCATTTGCATTTGTCTTGCCCTGGCAAACAATAAATAACACTCTACACATTCTGAGGGGGTCAGCTTATCAGTCCCCAGATTTCAGAGACTGATGAAGAGTGAAACTTAACCATTTTTTTTTTAAATGTTTTAACCCCTTCCCGCCAAGTTAGGTATCGAAATGAGTAAAAAGAGACATAGAATCTCAAGATCTCAGTCTATTTAAAGACAGAGGATATTAAAGTAAGAAACAAAACTAATTGTTTTTACAGAAAGATTTCAGAGGAATTTTTCACTTTTGGCCATTAGTGTTCTGCTCTACCCCATCCCAATCTAAATTAAGAAAACCCACAAATGCACTTCCCAGACACGCTATTGATTTCTGACCTGTAAATTACTCTCTATGAAAAAGGTTTTGGTACAGACTAGGGGTTTGGAGTAGCCTGCATACTTCTCAGCTGCAATCTGCATAATGTTTAGTATTCAGTGAGTTAAAGCAGGCAATGAAAGGGAACTGTCAACGCAATCTAGAAGATATAAAGAAATGAAGGGGGGGGGGGAGCCGTATGCTAATAATCCACTCAGTAATTAAGTGAAGATCGCTGCCAAGCGCCACTGCCACTTTCAAAGGGTAATTTGTACAGGAAATCATAGAGTCATTGTCAAATCATTTCAGGATAAAAGGAAAGTCATCAACTGAGATAAGATAAATGCTGGGTGTCTGGCAGCATGTGCCCTAGGAAATGCCTTTGCTTTTAAATTTTTTTTCCTTAAAAAAAAAAAAAAACCTTGCAAAAGTGGGGCTAGAAAAACTTGACAGGTTGAAATGCATTTACTATTAATAATAGGGGCACTCTATGCATGGATGCGTTTTAAATAGGTTACTTGAACAAAAAAAATGGTAAAATAAATCAGTTAAGAGGACTTAACTTGTAACTAGTATGCTGTAGGTGATTTTTCTGTTCTTCTCCCCCTTCTTTTTAGTGACAAAGAAGTTTTCAATCATTTTCCTTTTGCTTCTCTATTTTAGTTAAATTATACTATTTTAAAAGTATTACTAAATATCTTGTCCTTTTGTGCTTCCATCTCTGGAAAGTTATTATTTTTTTAAGCAAATCTAAGGGGGAACAAAATTATCTTTTCCCATTACCCTTTCCTTTAACTCATAATTTTTTAATGTTGATTTTGCAGGAAATACTATAAAATTAACATATTAAGTTTATGAGATAGCTATAGTTTTGTGTGTGTGTGTGTAAAAGTAGAAAGTACAGTGGTTTTAAAAAGTGCTATTCTTATGGAAAAATTTCACCAAAATGAGATGTATATTCTATTTGTCATTCACATTTACATGTTTCCTCATTGACTTATTCTGACTTAACCTGTGTTAGACAAATGTCTCCAAAAAGAATAAATTGATGCATGCATTTATGGGTAGCTATTTTTACCCAGTTAAATTGATTCCTTGGATGAAATGTTTCATCCAAATATTTCCTTAAAACTGATGTCTTCTGTCATACTGAAAGAAAAGTTTGTTTGCTCTAGGGAGCAAAATGTCGCAATTTTTGAGACTCATTGTTAAAGGACTCTCCCTATTATGGCACCACTCCACCCAAAAATGCATGGATGGCGAAATCAGGATAATAGATCTTCATGGAATGCCTAAACTTAGGAAATATATAATGTTTGCTTGCCAAAAGTATTTTTTTTTTGATTGCTTGATTTTTTTGATTGCTTGGCAAAATATTTTTTGGGATAATACTCTATTTTTATAATTTGTAACTAATGAAGTTATTCATTTAATCAGCATATAAATTGTTCACTTAAGCAACATGTTAAGGATACCAGGCACTATGTTAAAGCATTGACCCTACTAGCAAGGAGTTTATTTCTAATGAGAGAAGCAAGCAAAAAAATAAATATTTAATGTATTTGAACATTTTCATTCTCTGGACATTGTCTTTATGCATATCAGTTTGTGTTACAGGATTTTTTTTTTTTTTTTTTTTGAGACAGAGTCTCACTCTGTCACCACTGATAGAGTACACTGGTGTCATCATAGATCACTGCAACCTCAAACTCCTGGGCTCAGGCGATCCTCCTGCCTCAGCCTCCCAAGTACGGTAGCTAGGACAGGTGTATGCCACCATGCCTGGCTAAGTTTTTCTATTTTTAGTAGAGACGGGGGTCTCGCTTTTGCTCAGGCTGGTCTCAAACTCCTGAGCTGAAGCGATCCACCAGCCTTGGCCTCCCAGAGAGGATTTCTTATTTTGTTCTTAACTTAAAAGGACATTTGGCTAATTTAGTATTGACTTCAAACAATTTCTTCAGAACTGGTGTGAGCCTGTACATTTGTCCTTTCTCCTTTCCTTCTTCTTATTTTTTTTATTTCTCTCCTATTTATTCCTTTCCTTCATTTTTTGCCCCCTCTTCCTTCCTTCCTTCCTTCTTCCTATTTATCTGCCATCTACTCAGCTTACATTCATTCATCCACCCATTTAATTCTACAGAGCAACTGTTACATAACAGATATGGTGATGTCAGAATACAAAGCATTTGTGCCTTTGAAGTTACAACTTAATAATGAGTGGTGGGAAAGAGCATATGAAATTAAGGGAAAAAGAAGACAACTGTCTTATAATATAGCTTTTTATTCCAAGGGGTTAGGCCACTACCCTCTAGATTGAGTTTATAGAATTCATTTAGAGTGTAACATTAAGGTTATTGATTTAATAATCCTGACTGATTCTTCTGGAAATTTTGCCTTTTTTGTTAAAGTTTCAGTAACATCAGGAAGCAGTCAAGGAGGTACAGGATAAAAACCATAAAGCAGGCATACTAAAAAGGCTGAGCTGACCATAAGCGATACAAAAAAAAAAAAAAAAAAGTGATCAACTATCAGAGGACCGTAGTCTTAGACCTTTTAGTCTAAGCGGAAACAATCTTACACGATGTATTATAGTTCATTAGGAGAATATAAAAACTGGTGCTCTTTAATAATAACCCTGAATTGTGATGAAACTTAAAACATGTAAAGCTATTGGTTATTTTGTGTAAGATTAAATTTATTGGGAACCCTATATTTAACTATCTCTTCCATGAAATTAAAAAGAATCAATAACAAAAAAGTCTTCCATGTATATAGATTTTATCATGGGTTGATTATTTTTGGTCTCATGATTCAGTTATGCATTTAGATTTTAATGAAGTTTTGAAATGTTAAATGAAATAATTTAGGACTAATTCTTAATTTTATTTTATTTGTTTTATTTTTTTTTAAATTTCAGCATATTATGGGGGTATAAATGTTAAAGTTACATATATTGCCCATGCCTCCCCTCCCCACTCAAGTCAAAGTAATTCTTAATTTTATATATAATATTTCAGAGCCTTTAATATACATTATGGTTTTTGGTGAGAAAGTTAAGTGTGTATACTATTTCCCAAATGTATCTGACCATAATAACTCTTCAAGGAACATTTTGGGAAACTAGTGATCCTTGAATACATCTTTTCTAATGAAAAAGAAAATTAATCAAAGATTCTATTTTATTCAGGGTTAAAAAAGTTGAAACAATTATCATTTTTCATTTACATATTTGACAAGCAAACCAATTAAAAATAGTCCATTTATTGAAAACTCTTGACTTAAAAGATTAATATTAGAAGCTACCATTCACTGTGTGCTATGTCCCTAGACTGAGCTAAGAATTTCACATGAACTATTTAATTTTTCCAAAGACCCTATATATAGATGCATTTATTCTAATTCTAGAAATGAGTCCACAATGACTCAAGTATCTTGTTAAAGGCCATATACCTTATAACTGGTAGAAACAGGATTTTAGACCCAGATCTGCCTGGTGCCAAAGAAATACTCTGTTCTATGGCTTCCTTCTTTTGGGGAGGTATCAAAAATTGTTTCAGAGGTTAACCTGAAAACAAATTATATCTTCATTAACATATTTAGAAATGATTTTGAACCTAATCGGTATAAAAGGCTCTGAGATTCCACTAGAAACCCCTGAACCTAGAATAATAACATTTAAATCCTTGTATTGTTGAGAAATAATGAGAACAGAGCAAGGGCAAATATGTTTTTATAAAACAAATGGATTCTGGCTTTATCAACCCATACAATGAACAGTCTTAGAGAATAATGTGTTTCATAACATGAAAAAGCTTCTTTGAATGCTGATCTTGGGTAAGGCCAAAGGAAAAGACTTCCAGTAATAGTTCTTCAGCTTCTTAGAGATACAGACTAACCTTTCCAAAACCCAAAGTTAAGCTAATTTTTCAGAACATTAAAGATAATATTCTTGGTTTCAATTAGCTCTCTTGGGAAACACTGTTAGGAATTATTCTTCAAAGATAAATTTTAGTTTACATTTTTAAAAGTGTAAACATTCTATAAGATTTGGAATAAAAATTAATTACAAATATAGATAGATATGGTCAATCTATATCTATAAAAATATAGATATAGATTTACACTAATGTGTAAATGGGCCAAGAGTTTACTATGCTAGGCAAATATTTTTGTAGTTTATCATTCTCCATAATAATAACTATTAGTAGAAATTAGAGAAGTTAATGACATTTTGTCTGGCTGAAATGATTTTTCATCTTAGGTAAGTAGGCAAATAACTTCTTGGAAGGCGTGGAGATAGTGTCTAAAGATGGACACCATCAAATCCTCTCCTCTCTATTTATGTAGGTCATGCTTCCCATCATGAATAGACCCCATTTCCCTTCCTCCTGAATCAAGAATGGTCTTTAGACTTACTTCAACCAACAGAATGTAGCAAAAATGACACTGTTTCAGTCTGGGCCTTTAAAAGGACTGGAACTTCCTCTTTCTGTGAAATCTAGCCACCACACTTATAAAGAAACTGTGGCAAGACTACTACATGGGAGTGAGGGGAAACTTCCTATTTACCTCTGAAGCCTCACTGAAAAATCAACTCACAATAAAGCAGATTAATAAGACAGATTTATTTACAGTGTATAAGGGTAGAATCACAGAGTGATTACTCAATACTCCAGTGGGGTCCAGAAATGTACATACCCTTATTTTAGAGGGAACTATAGATAATTCTTTTTAGGGGCAATAAATGGTTCCTAGGGAGGACAAATAGACACTTAAGACAATGAATGGATAGGGGGAAACAGTGTGACTTATAAGTGGTTCTGTTTGGAAATTAAGTTAACCTGAGAGACAGATATTATATTTAAAGTCATTTCGGCTAGGTAGGTTGCATTCTTGATCTTCTGTCCTGTTGTATATTGAGATAACAGGGAGGGGAAGGGACGTCATTGTTCTTTTTGATGGGTCTGGTTTGTTATGAAGAAAGAGAGAAAGCCCCTTCCAATGCCTGTTAATCTCTAAGGGACTTTAATTAGAAATTCTTTTTATATCAAGGAGTCATATTTTGGTGTAAAATTTCCTGGGCTCCTTCAACTGTATGAAGAAAAAAAGCATATGGTGAGAGAGAAAGGCCATATGAAAGAGCACTGAAATGCCAGACATGTGAATGAAGCCTTCTTGGATGGTTCAGCTTAGCCCAGTGGCAGCTAAAACCAGCTGAGTGAGTAACCTTGGTCAATACCAGATAAGGCAGAAGAACCATCCAACTGAGCCTGCCACAAATTCTGGATCCAGAGAATCATAAGAAATAATATAATATTATTTAAAATCACTAGGTATTAGTACAGCTTATAATGCAATAGATAATCAAGGCAGAGTTAAAGAATATAGAATGATTTAAGTTGTCTACCATAGTCTGTAAATTTTTATGTGTATTCAAGGTCCTCAAAAGATATTAAAATATAATTAATAAAAATTCAGAAGGTTATCAAAAGTGCTCCAAGTTTCCCTAAGTTAGGTTTTCTTCTGCCCACATCCAAAAATGGGAGGTTTAGATAAAAGAAATTTATTGGAAGAGAACATGGACATTATTAATCCAGACATTTCAAATCCAAATATCTACAAGGACTAGACAAGTAATACACTTACAAATTTATCCAGGCGTAAGAAAATAGGGAGTGAAGGACAAATTCTGATAAAATATTAGGAACACTTTTCAAAATGTCAATGCTTTTTGCACCGTTTAAAAACTAAACTTGTGAAATTGAACTCCCCCAACTGGCTTTAATGTCTAGGACAAAACAGGTTTTAGATTCAGTAAGTTCATAAAGTATTATCTTTAATATGAATATGTCTAGTTGATAATTTATACAGTGAATTTTCATTTGATTAAAAAATATCAGGACTATAATATGGCTAAAAAATATTCAAAGAATCATGATGGGGCCGGGCGCGGTGGCTCAAGCCTGTAATCCTAGCTCTCTGGGAGGCCGAGGTGGGCGGATCCTTTGAGCTCAGGAGTTCAAGACCAGCCTGAGCAAGAGCGAGACCCCATCTCTACTCTAAATAGAAAGAAATTAATTGGCCAACTAATATATATAGAAAAAAATTAGCCGGGCATGGTGGCACATGCCTGTAGTCCCAGCTACTTGGGAGGCTGAGGCAGCAGGATTGCTTGAGCCCAGGAGTTTGAGGTTGCTGTGAGCTAGGCTGACGCCATGGCACTCACTCTAGCCTGGGCAATAAAGTGAGACTCTGTCGCAAAAA
>VSMD01071392.1:0-13910 GCA_008750895.1 Mirza zaza | reverse complement strand
AGAAATTCTCGATTTCCCTCTGAATTTCTTCCTTTACCCAGTAATTTTTCAATAATAGATTGTTTAGTTTCCATGATTTTGTGAGGGGTTGAGTGTTTCTATAGGAATTGAACTGTAGTTTTATACCGTTATGGTCAGAGAAGATACAAGGTATAATTTCTATTTTCTTGAATTTTTTGAGATCTTATTTGAGGCCTAGGATGTGATCAATTTTGGAGTAGGATCTATGGGCTGCTGAAAAGAATGTAAATTCAAGTTTGTTTGGGTGGAATGCTCTATAGAGGTCTGTCAGACCTTTTTGATCAAGGGCTTTATTCAGGTCCATTATATCTTTGCTTATTTTCTGTTTGGAGGATCTATCCAGATCATTCAATGGGGTGTTGAAGTCCCCTGCTACTATGGTAGTGTTATGTAACAAGGTGTTTATATTAGACAAGGTTTGCTTTAAGTAATTGGTTGCTCCTGTATTGGGTGCGTAGATATTAAGAATTGTTAAATCTTCTTTCTGGATCTTCCCTTTCACCATTATATAATGGCTGTCTTTATCCTTTTTTACTTTTGCTATTTTAAAGCTTATATTATCTGCAAATCGTATAGCTACTCCAGCTTTCTTTTGATTTCCATTTGACTGGATGATAGTTTTCCATCCCTTGACCTTCAGCTGGCGGGCATCTTTGTGGGTTAGATGTGTTTCCTGTAGACAACAGATGCTAGGTTTGTGCAATTTTATCCACTCTGCCAGTCTATGTCTCTTCAGAGGGCAATTTAAGCCGTTTACATTTATTGAGAGGATTGAAATTGGAGGAAGATTACCATTCATATTGTTGGGTGGAGTCTTGTTGCTTTGTCTTACTCCTTGGGGCATCCTTTAGTTTGAGCTCTAAACTTTAATTCTTTGATGATTTCACTTTGAGGAGTGTCTACTGCCCTGCTTGGTTAGAAATGCAGGTCTAAGAACTTCCTGTAGTGATGGTCTGGTCTTTGCAAATTCCTTCAGTGATTGTTTGTCTGAGAAGGACTTTATTTCTCCCTCATAGATGAAACTTAATTTTGCTGGATAAAGAATTCTAGGTTGGGCTTTGTTCTGTTTTAGAAGATTAAGGATAGGTACCCAATCCCTCCTGGCTTGTAAGGTTTCAGATGAGAAGTCTGCTGTTAGTCTGATAGGCTTACCTTTATAGGTCATTTGCTGCTTTCGTCTTGCTGCTCAGAGAATTGTTTCTTTCACGTTTACTTTGGTCAGCCTAATAACCATGTGGCGAGGTGATTGACTTTTCACATTGAGTCTCCCTGGAGTTCTGTATGCTTCTTGTATTTGGATGTCAAGATTTTTGGCTAGGTCTGGCATATTTTCCTCCAGTATTCCGTGAAATAAGTTTTCCAGCCCTTGTGAATGTTCCTTTTCCCCTTCCGGAATCCCAATCAGTCTGATATTTGGTTTTTTAACATAATCCCACATTTCCTGTAAACTTTGGTCTTCTTTCTTGTTTCTGTGTTCCCTTTCTTCCTCTGATTTGTTTAGAGCATAGGCATAATCTTCAAGTTCTGAGATTCTTTCTTCTGCATGGTCCATCCTGTTCTTTAGGCTTTCCACTGAATTATGAAGATCCTTGATTGTTTCCTTCATTGCCAGAATTTCAGTTTGGTTTTTCTTGATAGTCTCAATTTCTTTGGAGAATCTTTCTTTCATTTCTTGTATTGTTCTTGTGGTTTCTCTATGTTGTGATTCTATTTTCTTTTCAATTCCAATCAGTTTTGTAACAATCCATATTCGGAAATCTTCCTCTGTCAGTTTACTCATGTCATGTAAGTTGGTGTCAGACGATGGAAAATGAGTATTTTGCTTTGGAGGTGACTTTTCTCTCTGGTCCTTCATGCTTCCTGTAAACTTATGCTGGTTCTTTCTCATCTGGATGTTTTATTGAGGATCGGAGATGCAGGGAATGGATTATGAGCTAAGATCAGCAGTGCTTGGGCTGCAGGAACCACTGAGGATCTCCACTGAGGGGTGACGACTATCCCTTTTCCGTGTGTCACCAGTGGAGCTTTAGCCACTGCAGACCCCTGGGGAGGATCCACGGAGGATGGCGCTAGCCCTCTCTTGTGCTCCTTCCCCGGCAGAGCTCAAGCAAATGGAGTCTGTAGACTAGTTCCACTGAGGGGGTGAAAGCTTTCTGCACTCCAGTGGCAGTTCTTGGGCCACTGGAGACTCTTGGGAAGGGTCCATGGAGGATGGCTCTTCCCCCCGCCCCTTCTGCCCCTTCACTGGCAGAGCTCAAGTGGCTAGGGTATGCAGGCAAGTTTTGCTGAGGGGTGAAAATTATCCACACCCCTCCATCCCTGGTGGCAGGGCTTGGACCACTGGAGATCCCTGGGGAGGGACTGCAGAGGATGGCTCTCGTCCCCGGGTCTGTCCCTTCACCGGCAGAGCTCAAGCGGCTGGGGTCCACAGACAAGTTCCGCTGAGGATTGAAAACTATTGGTGCGTCCCTGCAGCAGTGGGGCTTGGGCGGCCAGAGGCCCCTGCCCCTGGAGGGTCTGCAGAGGATGGCTCTCACTCCGCCTTCTGTCCCTTTACCGGCAGAGCTCAAGCGGCTGGGAACTATGGACAAGTTCCGCGGAGGGGCAAAAACTATCTGTTAGTCCCCGCGTTAGCGGGGTGTGTGACATTGGAGACTCCTGTGGAGGGTACGCAGAGGATGGCTATCACCCCACCTTCTGTCTTTACCAGGAGAATTCAAGGGGCTGGGAACCGCGGACAAGTTTCACCAAGGGGCGAAAGCTCTCAGCGTGTCCCCGCAGAGGCAGGGCTTGGGTCGCTGAGAAACTCTGGGGAGGGTCTGCAGAGGATGGTTCTCACACTGCCTTCTGTCCCTTCACTGGCAGAGCTCAGGTGGCTGGGAACCATGGATAAGTTCCTGGGAGGGGCGAAAACTATCCGTATGTCCTCGCGACGGCGGGGCATGAGTTGTTGGAGACCACTGGGGAGGTTCCCCAGAGGATGGCTCTCGCTCTACCTTCTGTCCCTTCACCGGCAGGGCTCAGGGGGCTGGGAACCCCAGGCAAGTTCCGCTGAGGGGCAAAAACTATTGGCATGTACTTGCAGTCCAAGCCGCTGGAAATCACTGCGGAGGATCTGTGGAGGCTGGGATCCGCCAGCAAGTTCTGCCGCAGAACGAGAACTCCCCATCTTAGGATTTTTGATTCTACTCACCCTAGTGGGGGGAGGGGGGAAGTGGCATCTTCTCGTGGCTTTGATTTGCATTTTCCCTAATAGCTAATGATATCTAGCATTTTTTTCATTTGATTATTGGCAATTTTATTTATTTATTTATTTATTTGGAGAAATATCTGTTCAGATACTTTGCTTATTTTTTAAATGTTTTCCCATTTTTTAAATAAAGATAAATTTATTTCTCATAGTTCCAGAGGGTAGAAAATTCCAGAGCAAGTCACTGGCAGACTTTGTGTCTGGTGAGGGCCTGCTTCCTGGTTCACAGTCTATTCACTATGTCCTCACATAGTGGAAGGAATCAGGGAGCTCTCTGGGGCTTCTGGGTGTTTTTTTTTTTTTTTTTTTTTTTAGAGAGGTTCTTGCTCTGTTGCCCGGGCTAGAGAGCCGTGGCGTCAGCCTAGCTCACAGCAACCTCAAACTCCTGGACTCAGGTGATCCTCCTGCCTCAGCCTCCCGAGTAGCTGGGACTACAGGCATGTGCCACCATGCCCGGCTAATTTTTTCTAGATATGTTTTTAGTTGGTCAATTAATTTCTTTCTATTTTTAGTAGAGACCGGGTCTCGCTCTTCCTCAGGCTGGTCTCAAACTGCTGAGCTCAAATTATCCGCCCACCTCAGCCTCCCAGAGTGCCAGGATTACAGGCTTCAGCCACCACGTCTGGCCTGAACGGTCATTATTAGTCTTCATTCAACAATTATTTATGAAGACCTGCTTCATTCTAGGCCCTGTTCTAGAGCTGAGGACAGCACTGAGAACAAACAGACGAAACTCCCTGTACACGTGGCACTGATATCGTGTACTGAGGGGGCGGGGGAGGGGTGCATCATGATCGAGACACATGAAGAGTAACTGAATTGTACGGGATGCCAGGAGGTGCGAAAAGCTGTGGGAAAATAAAGTCAGAGCAGGGTGAGGGGGAGAGCAGTGTGGGATGAGGCCAGGTGTAGATAGAGAAGGTCTGGCTGAAATCAGGACATGTGCACAGAAACTTGAAGGAGACGAGGGAGTGCCCCAGGCACAGAAACCAGCCAGTGCAAAGGCCCCGCGGCAGGAATGTGCCTGAAGTCTGGAGAGCAACCAGGGGGCCAGTGTGGCCTGCGCAGGATGAGCGAGCCCACCAATCCCAATGTGGGGGCCGAGGACAGAGAGGTGGTAGAGGCAGAACCCATGGAGGGATTTTGAGCAGACAAGGGACTTGATCTCATTTATGTTTAAAAGGACTTCTCTAGGTGGACCCCTGCCTGGACGCAGCAGCTGTCTCCTCTGAGGCAGGTGTGGGCAGAGGAGAGGCCCCGGACCATCCCCTCCACCCTCTGTCATTACCCAGATGCGGCAGAGCAGGGTGGCAGGCCAGGATTCCCCGGAATGCTCTTGGCTCTGAGCTGCAGAATGTGGGCGTTGCCTGCTGTCACCTGGCTCTCCCTAACTCTAGTCCTTGAGTAAGGCCTGTTATGCAAAGGGAGCTCCCAGGGTGGGTGACTCACAGAACCCTGGGTTGTAACATCAGCCCAGGGATTGCTCTCTGTCGCCCCCTGTGGAATGGTGAGTTTATAGCAAGGATGATCCTTCCAATCTGAATCTGGTTATCTGGTTTTGGACTGGGTGATGCTTCCTGGCCTGGCTTAATTATTAATAGCACATTTTTTTTTTTTGCGACAGAATCTCGCTGTGTTGACAAGGCTAGAGTGCCATGGTATCAGACTAGCTCACAGCAACCTCAAACTCCTGGGCTCAGGCGATCCTACTGCCTCAGCCTCCCGAGTAGCTGGGACTACAAGTGAGCACCACCACACCCGGCCAATTTTTAGTAGAGACAAAGTGTCAGTCTTGCTCAAACTGGTCTCAAACTCCTGACATCAAGAGATCCTCCCACCTGGGCCTCCCAGAGTGTAGGATGACAGGCATGAGCCACCATGCTGAGCCTACACCTCTTTAAATTTCATTTTTTAAAATAGAGACATGGTCTTGCTCTGTTGCCCAAGCTGGAGTGCAGTGGCTCACTGCAAAGTTGAACACCTAGGCTCAAGCAATCCTCCCTCACCAGCCTCCCAAAGTGTTGGGATTAACGGCATTAAGTCACTGCACCTGTTTAACTCTCAAAACAATCCAAGTGTGGAAAATAAATGACATGCTTGCTAGTTTTAATGCACTTTGATTTTACAGGCTGGTTATTTCCAGAAAACAAATGGATTTACCACCTTCAAAGAGTAAATAATGTCATAAGTAGGTTAAATATTAGCACTGTGCACTCTTTAAACAACAAACATAGCTGACCTTTATTAACTCCTTACTTTGTGTCACGAAATGTTGTAAACATTTTACAATTTTTTTTTTTGAGATGGAGTCTCACTCTGTTTCCTGAGCTAGAGTGCAGTGGCATCAGCCTAGCTCAAGGCAACCTCAAACTCCCAGGCTCAAGCAATCCTTCTGCCTCAGCCTCCCAAGTAGCTGGGACTACTACGAACATGTGCCACCATGCCAAGCTAATTTTTTCTATATATATTGGGTGCAGCACTGAAAACTCCAACCATCAGAGCCTGCTCAATGCCAAAGGAGAGCCCCTCTCAGGGTCTGGATGAGGCCAAATTCAGGCCCACAGTGGAACATGCTCGACACCAACCTGATGCTCATGTCACAGCCTGCTGGGGCCAACCTCACACCCCTGTGATACCACACTTACGCCCTCCTGAAGTCAACCTCCTAGGCCCTCAGAGCCCTCTTTGCACCAGAGGTGGCTCTACTAATATTCTCCTTGTATCAACTTCAGTGTCAATTTGTTTCTCATCCTAGTACACACCTGGGGAAACCTCAGTGTCAACATGATGCCCCTTCCTCGCTGGCCTGCCTGGTGCCGACATCAGAACCTGCCGTTGTGACCCTGCGTCCACTGTTGACGCACATCGCAGCACCTGCTGCTGGGCTTGGTCTCCACTTGACTCCTAGGATGAACCAGGCCAGTCAATGACAGGAGACAGGGAGAGAGTTCACATCCCAGCTCCCTCACCTACTGCCCGTGTGACCTCAAACAAGTCGCTTTGTAGAGTCGTGGTCTGCTCATCTCTCAAACGAGGATGATGAAGAACCAACCTCACTGTTACAAAGATGAAGTGAGATCATACACATAGAGGCTTCATCTCCCTGGGGGACAGGTGCTCACCAAAGGGCAACTGTCCTTGTGGTTATGGAACAATTCCCTGCAGGAAGGACGGTAGGGCCTCTTGTCCTCTCTCTCCTCCCACCATCCCATGGTCCGCCTCCATTCCCAATACCTCGGTTTACCCAAATCTCTTGTGCTATAGTTCCCTCTACCTACTAATAGTACCCCCTGACAAACCAGGAGTCACCCTTAAAGGAAGCTTGACACACCCTCAAGTATGACCATCTCTTCCCAACCCCTCCTTTCCCCTGGTGGGAAGACCAAACCCAGAATGTGGAAACTAAGAATGCCGAGTAGAAGAGGTAGGAGTTCAAGGCCCTTGGCTTATGGGCATCTCACACGTGTGCCCGCTGCTCACTCTTTGCTTTCTGTCCTCCATATACCCATATATAAAATGAGGAACATTAATCATAACAATAATAATAGAAATGATATGATCCATTTACTGGGCTTCCCTATAGACCTAAGTGAGTGGGGCTATTGCTAAATGATAACCCTTCGGATACATGGGGATTTCTCCACCTCATTGCTGGTTGTTATCGCTATTTTGTAAGACCTGCCCAGATTCTCTGGGCAAGAGATGATGAGTTACTCTTATCCAGGTCTGCAGAAAGTTCCACTGAAATGTGGTTCTGGTCTTCTACCACTTTTCTGACCCCAGATGGGCTCTCTGCACGTATCCTGGCCTCTGAGGTTCCAGCGAGGATTCCGGGATGACAAGAGACAGTACTATGCCCAAAGCAAGAGCAAGTACACACCTGGGGTCAAGTGTCGACCCCAGGGTCCTACTGGGCTCTCTATACACTCCTCCTCCTCCCAGGAACTCCACATCCACAGCCCTGGACCCTTCCTTGCCCCAAGACTCAAATCCATGTCCCTGGAATCTCTCCCCAGCCCACCAGACCTTTAAACCCACATCCCGGAAGTGCACTACCATCCTTCCTCTCTCACTCCAGTAAAGTCCAGACCTGTGCACTTTTCTCTCCCGGAACCCCCAAATCCACAGCTTTGGGTTTCCTCCTCACTCTGAGCCCCCAAATCCAAAGCCCAGGCGCTCCCCTGTGCAAATCTTCCAAAGTCTTCACTTCTGCGTTTACCCACTGCCCCTTCCTAAATGCAGAGCCTTGGACCACCCTGTCCTTGGGAGCCACAATACAGTGTGGAGGCCAACTTCTTGCTAATCTGCCCTCAGATCCCTTGTCACCTCCCTTCTGGCTGTGTCCCAGGCTAGGTGGGGACATCAGAGCCTAAGCTAGAGGACCAAACTCACTAATTTCCATTGTCAACAGGTGAAGACAACAGGTCAGAGGTACCCCAACTTGCTACAATACCTCTAATTCACTACAGGACCTGCATGCCTCTCCCAAGCACTGTCAAGGAACATCCCTTTGGTGACTAGGAGATACGACCATAAACCAGTCCCGTCACTCCCAGTTCTTGACAAAGTAGCCTGATGAGAAAGAATCAGTGAAAGAACATAGGAAACATGAAAGATCAGAGAGAAAAGTCACCAACAAAAGAAATCATTAGACCCTCAACAATGGATACCAATTTAAACAAAATGATTAAAATGACAGAGGAAGAATTTCAAATATGGATTGCAAGAAAACTCAATGAAATTGAAGAGAAAATAGAAACCCAACACAAAAGCCATAAGAACAACACAGGAAATGAATGAAAAATTCTCTAAAGAAATTGAAATATTATGAAATAATCAAACAGAAATTCTGGAAATGAAAGAAGTATTTGGGGAATTACAAAACACAGTGCAAAACCTTAATAATAGAATGGATCACACAGAGGAAAGGTCTCAGAGCTTGAAGATAATGCCTATGTGCTAAACAAATCAGATGAAGAAAAAGAACTCCAAAGAGACAAGAACACAATATACAAGAAATGTGGGATTATGTAAAGAAACCAAATATAAGAATTACAGGTGTGCCAGAGAGAGAAGAAGAAACTACACAAGGGCTGGAAACTCTATTTCTGGGAATGCTGGTGGAAAATACCTGGTCTGGCCAGAAATCTTAATATCCAAATACACGAAGCACACAGAACTCCTGGGAGAGTCCATGTGATATGCCAATCACCACATCATATAGTTATTAGGCTGGCCAAAGTAAACATGAAAGAGGCAATCCTTTAAGCAATAAAATGAAAACAGCAGGTAACCTACAAAGGAAAACCTATTGGACTAACTGCACACTTAGTAAGATTTCAACTGAAATCTTACAAGATACAAGAGACTGGGCACCTATCCTCAATCTTCTAAAGCAGAATAATGGCCAACCTAAAATTCTTTACAGGGCAAAACTAAGCTTTGTCTATGAGGGAGAAATAAGGACTTTCCCACACGAGCAATCACTGACAGAATTGGTGAAAATCAGTCCTACCCTGCAGGAAGTACAGAGCCCTGCATTATACACCAAACAGCGCAATAGACACCTACCAAAGTAAAATCACTCAAGAGTTAAACTCCAGCACCTAGATTCCACAATGGTTCAATAGGTAAAACAAAACAATAAGAATTTATTCAACAATATGAACAGAAATCTACCCCAAATATCAATTCTCTCAATAAATATGAATGGTTTGAATTGTCCTCTGAAGAGATATAGACTAGGTGAGTGAATAAAAATTCATAAGCCAAGTATCTGCTGTCTCCAGGAAATGCATTGAATCCACAAAGATGCTTTCAGACTCAAGGTCAAGGGTTGGAAGCAAACTTCCAGACAAGTGGAAGCCAAAATAAAGTGAAGGTACTTATTTTGTACTTATTTCAGGTAACACAAACTTCAAAATAGCAAAAGTAAAGAAAGACAAAGATGGTAACAGTATAATAATGAAAGGAAAAATCCAACAAGAAGACATAACAATTCTTGGGTTTCTTTTTTTTTTTTTTTTTTTTTTTGAGATATACTCTCAATCTGTTGCCCAGGCTAGAGTGCCATGGCATCAGCCTAGCTCACAGAAACCTCAAACTCCTGGGCTCAACAATCCTTCTGCCTCAGACTCCCCAGTAGCTGGGACTACAGGCATCATCACCACACCAGGCTAATTTTTCCATAATATATGTATATATATGTATACACACACACACATATATTATTTTAGTTGTCCAGCTAATTTCTTTCTATTTTTTAGTAGAGACAGGGTCTCGCTCTTGCTCAGGTTGGTCTCGAACTCCTGACCTTCAGTTATCCACCCCTCTGGGCCTCCCAGAGTGCTAGGATTATAGGCATGAGCCACCGCACCCAGCCAACAATTCTTAATATTTATACACACAACACAGGATCGCCCAGCTACATAATGTAAATCCTATTTGATGTAAATAGCATGATAAACAGTAATGCCATCGTAGCTGGAGATTTCAACATCCCACTTACTAAACTGTGCAGATCCTTTAAACAATAATTAAGCCAAAAACAATGGACTTAAGCAGAACTCCACAATAAATGGGTCTGACAGGCATCTACGGAAAATTCCACCCAATTAAAACCGAATATACATTCTTTTCATCAGCTCATGAAACTTTCTCCAAAATCGATCACATCCTAGGCCACAAATCAGACCTCAACAAATTTTAAAAAATAGAAATTATGCCATGTATCTTCTCAGACAAATGTGATATAAAATTAGAGTTCGATTCCAACAGAAACACTCACCACTTCACAAAGTCATGGAAATTAAACAATCTATTGCTGAATAACTGTTGGGTCAAGGAGGAGCTCCAGATGGAAATCAAAAGATTCTTCCAACTAAATGATAACAGGGACACAAGTTCTCAAAATCTGTGGGAAACAGCAAAAGCATTCTTGAGAGAAAAACTAGTAGCATTAAATGTTCACATCCAAAAGACAGAAAGTTCACAAATCAACAAACTACTAAACCATCTCAAGGAACTGGAAAAGGAAGAGCAAATTAATTCTATTTTTTTTTTTTTTTTTTACATTTTAACATTGCCATGGCATTTGCGTTGCATTTTATGGAAGAATCAGTCTGCAGTGGATTAGGGGTCCCTCACTGCAAGCAGTTTGAAGAGCCCTGTCCTACATAGCTAAGTCCTTAACCCTCTTTAGCTCTCAGCTAAGGTGTCGCTTTCCCAACAAGCCTTCTCTGACTTCCCAGGCTCAAGTCAAATTCTTCCTTCTCTCATCAGAATCTGGGTCTTCTGCTCCATTCATCACCATTGCAGTTTTATGTAAGGAAGGTTTTGTTCATGCCTGACCCCCCAATAGTAGATATAAGTTACAGGAAGGTGTGGACTATTTCCGTTTTTACTCCTAGTTGCATTCCCAGTGCTTGGCCCATTGTAGGTACTTACATAGTATATGCACACCTAATGGGTGTGGTATACACCATATCAGGGATAGACATGCTTGAATCTCTGACTCAGGTGGGTCAAAGGCAATATAGGTAACCTAAACATTTGTACCCCCATATTATGCTGAAATAACAAAAAATATTGTTTGAAGTGAATGATACCAGACACAAAAGTTCATGTACTGTATGATTCCATTTATAGGAATCCAGAACAGGCATCCAGAATAGGTGAGTCCACAGAAACAGAAGGCAGATTAGTGTTTTTCAGAGGCTGGAGGGAAAGGGAAATGGGGTGTGATTGCCTAATAAGACCTGGCCATAGTTGGGGGGATGATAAAAGTGTTTGGAACTACGTCATGCTGGTTGGACAGCATCACGAATGAACATTGCCAGTACATCTCACATTGTAAATGGTTAATGGTATTTCATGAGTATTTCATCTGAATTTAAACATGTGTATATGAAAAAGAGGGAGCAGTGATGAAGAGTTTGGGTTCTAGAGCCAGAGTGTGAATCTTGCCCCTCCACTCACTAGCACTAGCGACATCAGCTCCCACAGCAGACGCTGTGGAGGGGAAGGGCTTGGGCTTGCAGCAGGTCTCTCAGAGGAAGGGAGTTGTGGAGGGAGTCGGGGGCCATCGTCTTCGGAGGTGGGGACACTTAGTGACCCTGGAATCCTTTCCCCCCTTTCCCTCAGGCCTTTCAACGAGGCAGGAAGTGGATCTGGTATGTTGGGGCTACTTTGCCCAGACCACTCTCCTGGGGTGTGAGGTCGATGTCCTCAGGTGCCACAGGGCTGGCCAGGGAGAAGTTCTGGAGGATGGTGGTGAAGAAGAGGAACAATTCGTTCCTGGCGATGCCTTCACCAAGACAGATGCGCTTCCCTGTGGGCACAAAGGAAGATCACCAGTGTGGGTACAGGGTGGGTGCACGCTCTTTGCCCTGCCACGCTCCTAAGCCTGGACACTCGTGTCCATTGCAGCAGATTTGCATGAGATTGGCCTTTTACTTGGAATGCAGTGTGCACTTTTAGGTGGTTCCCTAACCCTCTGAAACTGGGTGCAAATCTTTGTGTGGATATGCCACATTCATTTCTCTAGGAGAGAGTTTGTGTGTGGGTTTTACCTCTACGTATGTAGGTGTGAGCATATTTCTGCCTTGACATTTTTAGTGTTCTTCATTTCTAATACGGGAAGAATGGTATCTATCTATGAGGGCTCTTGTGAGGTTAAAGAAAATGTCTATAAAACTTCTTAGAATAGCAAGCGCCTGGCTTGAATTAAGAATCCTCAATGTGTAGTTATTGCCTTGTGTTTATTTATGGGAGCATGTGTAGGGTGTGTGTGTCTATCTCTCTGCTGTCTTCTTGCCTCATCCTTAGATCCACAGGCTTCAAGACTTCCTGAAAAATATCTAAATTGTATATAAAATTGTGATTGGAATTGGTGCACACAGCAGGGGGGTCCATGGTTCCCATCACCCTCCAGTAAGCTTTTTCTCAGAGACCCACCAAGGTTAATCAGTGTTTCCTATTTTGTACTCCCCAAACCCCCTTTAGAGCACTTATCATGATTATGATTAATTATAGTAATAATTGCCCCTGTGAGCATTTATGTTGTGCTAGGCAGTTCTAACCATGTTAAATGCATCAATTCATGTACTCGTATTATTATGTTGCTACCCATCTCCTCTGTAAATTTCCTGGGGCAGGAACTATGTCTCTATATGATTTGTTTGATGCATTATCTTCAGCCCCCAGTAAAGCACTGGAATCAGAGTAGTGCTCAATAGACTTTTTTTTTTTTTTTTTTTTTTTGAGACAGAGTCTCGCTTTGTGGCCCAGGCTAGAGTGAGTGCCGTGACGTCAGCCTAGCTCACAGCAACCTCAAACTCCTGAGCTCGAGCAATCCTGCTGCCCCAGCCTCCCGAGTAGCTGGGACTACAGGCATGCGCCACCATGCCCGGCTAATTTTTTTTTTATATATATATTAGTTGGCCAATTAATTTCTTTCTATTTTTATAGTAGAGATGGGGTCTCGCTCAGGCTGGTTTTGAACTCCTGACCTTGAGCAATCCGCCCGCCTCGGCCTCCCAGAGTGCTAGGATTACAGGCGTGAGCCACCTCGCCCGGCCCTCAATAGACTTTTTTATTGAAGAAAATGAATTGACTGAAATTTAGAGAAATTAAAATACTTGCCCAAGGTCCCGCTTGCCAAGATGTGCCTTTGGGATGTAATCTACTTCCTCAAGTCCCCTCATAGGGTAGCAGTAGAGATGGAATGGGGTCACACAGATAAACAAATTAGAGTATACCAAGAGCTCAATAAACAAAGACTTATACTTGTTTTTGTCAGGAGGAGATGGAACCCACACTCCAGTATCTGGGAAAGGGGTCTCGGGTCCAGCTTACCTAAGGAAAAGGGAATAAAAGCTTCATTCTTCTTCAGTGCTCCACTGGCATCCAGGAAGTGGTCAGGGTTGAAGGCATCTGGTTTTTCAAAGTAACGTGGGTCATGGAGAGCAGAGCTCAGGATGGGAAATACTTCGGTGTCCTGAGGAGGGTCACAAGATCAAAAAATATTCCCATTCCCTGGGCAGGCAACAACCAAAATCCCCCAAAAAGAAAACCAAAAACAAGGGGACCCTATTCAGAAAGCAACAAAAAGTTGAGTTTTGGGATGAAGAGAACCCAGGATGCCCGCACGAGAGAGACGCAGGACCCCGCCGGTCTCACCTTGGGGATGACGTACCCTCGGAAGTGGGTGTTCTTGGTGACTATGTGCGGTAAACCAAGGGGGATAAGGTCTGCGAATCTCTGAATCTCGTGGATGACGGCATCCGTGTACGGCATTTTGACCCGGTCGTCGAGGGCTGGAGGGCGATGTGCGCCAATCACCTGCTCAATCTCCTTGTGGACTCTCTCTGCTCAGAAGAGGGGACCAGTGAACCCCATTTCAGAGAGACATCTCACTGATTTCTATGGGCCAATGGGCCAGGAAAATCCTGTGATAAGGGGTTAGATCATTGATATATCTCAACACAATCAGCCTGGGGTGAGGGAGGGAGGGAAGAAGCAAAAAGAATTCTTAACCTTCTAAATATAACGAGTGTCATGCATACTGTCCTCACATGCATGAGTACACACACACAAAAACACATACACACACACCATAATTTTACATGGAATTTCAGAT
>VSMD01071385.1:0-24455 GCA_008750895.1 Mirza zaza | reverse complement strand
CTTTCTTTCCTTTCTCCCTCCCTCCCTCCCTCCCTCCCTTCCTCCCTCCCTCCCTCCTTCCCTCCCTCCCTTCTTTCCTTCCTTCCTTCCTTCCTTCCTTCCTTCCTTCCTTCCCTTCCTTCCCTCCTTCCTCTTTTCCTTTTTCTCTTGTTTTTAATCTCTACCCCTACTTCAGTCCTCTCTTAACATAGCAGCCAGGTTAATGTTATTAAAATACAGATCAACTGTGTTACTCATCTAATCATTGACTCAGAAATCTAGCAATGGCTGTAACTGTACTGGGAATAAAAGGCAAAATCCTTACAATGATCTGCGAGGCTGGAAGACTTGTCTGTTACCTCTCCGAGTTCAACTCTTACCAAGCTCCTTGTGTGCTCTCGGCTTCTGCCAGGCTGGTGGCCCTGCTGGTCACAAACTCTCCAGCCACACCTGTGCCCCCGGGCCTTTGCACCTGCCATTCTCACTGTCTTGAACTCCAGAGAGCCTCATGGCCCTTCACAACCTTTGAGTCTTTTGTTCAAATGTCACTTTTCAATTGGTCACTTCCTTGACCCAACCCTGGTAGAATAGCAACTCTTCTCCCCTCTTAGCAACAATCTTTATCACACTTAATCTTGATACATATTCTAATCTAGATGATATATATTCTAATCTAAATGGACAAAAAAAACTCTTGCATTCATTGCAAATATTTCAACAGTGAGTCTGTGATTCTTATCCCTAGCTACATATTTGAACCATTTGAGATGTGTTTGTTAGTTAGGTTTTTTTTTTTTTTTTTTTTTGATACTCATGGCTTAGTCTCTTCCCAGAAAACTTGAGTCCTTGTGTCTGGGGTACATCCTGAGCATCTGCATTTTTAAAACTCCTGAGCTGCTTTGGCCTGACCTCCCAAAGTGCTGGGATTATAGGCGTGAGCCACCACTCCCAGTGGCTTGGGAAATTTAAAATAAAGCACTTTCGATTCTCATGTTCTGATGAGTTGTTCCTTACCTGAGGTATTGACACAAAGAGTTAGACTCTGAAGGAGGAAAGAGCCACAGCAAGAAGGAAAAGTTAGGGGAAAACACACGATTTCAAGAAACAGTAACACAGTGCACAGATACAAACACAACGCACACCTAGAACATGTCCCTTCCACCCACCCACCATACGGACCTCTCAGTGCCAGCAGTTCGATCTCTCATTTCTTTTTACAGTGTCTCAGTTCTCTCCTAAACAGAATTTTCCCCCAGTAAACCCTATGGCATCGTTAGAAGGGTGTTCTCCTTTCTACCCGGTGCTTTAAAATACAATAAGCACTATGGGCATCAAAATTTGACGTTTGATAGAATTGTTATTGCCATCATTGGACTCCAGGAATTTATTCATCCCTTCAGTAAGTACTCGTGTAACATCTAGTTTGTGCCAGACACTCTGGGAATTTGTGGGCACATGTAATAAAACACACACATACACACACACACACACTCTCACACATATGTCTTCACACTAGCAGATCAAACATTTTGCCCACAGCTCTCTAGACAGCACAGGGTTGGCACGCAGTTTTTGGAGTTTGAGAACTGGAACACTTTCTGAAAACGTCCTATGAAATACCCTCTAAGGATTAAGGATTTGGGACTGATTGCATGGCAGAACTAACCTTGGCCATGGTGAAATAGTCACCATATTCTTCTACTCTTTAACATGCATAGAGTTTGTGAAGTGCTTCATGTCTCTGGAATCCGATGACACCTACAAGAGGGGATGTTTCATGAATTTTCAACGCAGATCTCAAGGCTTCTTTAATTAGACACTTATATAAGGTGATTCTTCTATAAATATGCTGAGTTCTCTTTTATCTTTAATTTCTACTCCCCCCTTTAGGATGGTTAGCTGAGAATCAGAGAAGCTAAGTGATTGTTTCATGTCGCCAAATGGGATACCGGCCAGCACCAACACAATCGTAAAGCCCGTTGTCTTAACCCTTTCATCCTGTGCCTTCCGTGGTACCACCGAGGTGATGTAAGAGAAAGAACGAAAGCTCCGTGGTCAGACAGGCGTGGGTCCTAATCTCAGCTGGTAGGCTCACTCTGCGACTGACTCTAAGACAACCTTTAAATTCCTGCAGCCTCCATTGTCCTTGATGGTAGAATGGGTGTAACTACACCCCATCGTACCCTTTCAATGATGTGATGAGATAATATAAAGTTTCTATCTGACACAGTGCTTCTATGAGCTGAGTGCTCAGTCCGTGCTAAATTCGCACGTCGGCTTGGGATCGTTGATGGCTTACCAACGTCGGGGAAAGCAGATTTGAAGGTATAGCCAAGCAAAGACGAATCCTCAAGATAGACCCCATCGCTAGAGGAACATTTATCAAATGTGTCTCAACGGTGCTCGTGTTTCCAGGCTGTTGGTCATCTCAGCCCGAGAACGGTCCCATGGAACATTCATTCATCTGTGCTGGCTTGTCACATTGCCTGATGGGACAGATGGTGACAGTGATGATGAGACGTTAATGAAGTGCTGTTTGCTTCTATTAAATCTCACAAGCAAATCGTTCGTTTATTCTAGAAAAAGGGTAGGTGGGAAATAGAGAGCAAGTGTAGCCAATTAATTCAGATTTTATTACAAAACCCTCAGACAATGATTGACATCCAGACATGCTCAATCCATTAACTAGCTTGGGCGCAGGATCAACATTTTGTCAGCAGGAAGTAATTCATTTTTTAGCAGAAAGCAAAGGGAACGACTCTGAATAATGGATTGCAGACAGACGTGCCTCTAGATTAGTGTTATTTAATATTTAACAATCGATGTTCTGGAGGAGGGATTTTAAGTCTGCGGATGACGTGGAGCACTTCTGAGCTGAAATTATCAGAAGAAATTGATGAGCTAAAGATTCTATCACAACATGCACAGGAAGAAAAATGGAAGCTGAGTTTCCCTGTTAATAAGCGTATGTTCCTGCGAGTTAAAGAAGAAATGATTCAGACAGTTTAAGAAAAAGATCTGAGTATACTGTTGGTGAATGATACAAAGTAGCAAAAAAAATGATCAGGAAAATAAAACCTGAAAACACATTTCCAATGCTCTGGGATGATTTATAGTATCAAAACCGGTATGGTTACACCTAATACATAAAAATTCCTCAATGGCTATTTATTTATTTGTTTACGGCAACTTTTCCATGGAAAATTTCAAATATACAAATTACAAAAAGGGAAAATGCAAGTCCATTGTCTCTAATTGTATATACTTCTGCATATCTGTAAAATCCCCCACATAGGCCAATTAGCCAGCTTTGGTCATTCCACAGTGTATATGTACTTGAAAACATCATGTTGTATAAGCAACACGTACGATTTTATCTGTCAATGTAAAAAGTTAAGTTAAATTAAGAAAAAAGACTTCTGAGCTGCTCTCTGCCCACCGGCATAAAAACATCAGCAAGAGCCCGGGCGCGGTGGCTCCCGCCTGTCATCCAAGCACTCTGGGAGGCCGAGACGGGCGGATTGCTCGAGGTCAGGAGTTCAAAACCAGCCTGATCAAGAGCGAGACCCCGTCTCTACTAAAAATAGAAAGAAATTAATTGGACAACTAAAAATATATACACAAAAAATTAGCCGGGCATGGTGGCGCATGCCTGTAGTCCCAGCTACTCGGGAGGCTGAGGCAGGAGGATCCCTTGAGCCCAGGAGTTTGAGGTTGCTGTGAGCGAGGCTGATGCCACGGCACTCACTCTAGCCTGGGCAACAAAGTGAAACTCTATCTCAAAAAAAAAAAAAAAAAAAAAACCATCAGCAAGAAACCAACAAAACCAACAACAGACACTGTGGCACAGAGATGGTGGTCATTTTGGGAGCCTGGGTCAGAGTGACAGCGGTGATCAGAGCCCCCAGTTCCTTTTCAGTGGACAAGTATTTCAAGTAGGGGACTATCATTTTAAACCCCTCAAGATCAGAGGACCGTTCGTTACTGCAGCATTGCCTATCCAATTCTGACTGGAGGAGGGTTTTGGCGGTTTGATCGTGGCATTTTCACACAATAATAGCAGATTTTAGAAGAGTGGTAGCTGGGGGTGGGAGGTGTCTGGTCCTTCTGTTTGTCCCTTTATCTAAATCCCTAGGATCTAGATAAAAGGGGAAGGGGCTAGGAAGGGGCCCCTCGCATCGCCCTGGCTGCTGTTGGGTTATACACATAAGCCCCAGCTACAAGGGAGGTTGCGAAGGCGTATGTGTGACATTTTCAGTCTCTCTAGTGGGGGAAGGCTCTTCCAGAAAGTCAAGGGGAGACAGTAGTCATGGGTGCAACCAAGGTTTGGCCACAGCTTATGTGTCTACGTCAGAGGGAGTGGGAGAGGCTGGGTGGCTAAAAGTTGGGCTTTGGAGACTGTCTTAGTGTTTGGGGGCTGCTACAGCACATTACCACAGACTGGTGGTTTATAAACAACTGAAATGTACTTTTCACAGTCCTGGTGGCTGCAAGTTGAGGTCATGGAGGCAGGAGGGTCAGGTTCTGGTAAGGGAGGCCCCTTAGGGTTGTAGATGGCTACATTCTCCCTGTATCCTTGCATGGCCTGAAGAGTACTGGGGAGTACTCTTCTGGAGTCTTTTCCATAAACAGGGCACTAGTCCCGTGTGGCCCCCACCCTCACAGCCTAATCACCTCCCAAAGGCCCCACTTGTAATATCAACATGGTGGGATGTGTGTGTGAGAATTTGAACCTATGTGTTTTGAGGAGACACACACACATCCAGTCTACAACAGAGACAGTCACATCTCGGCTTGAGTTCTGGGTTTCTAAGTTCGGTGGTGCTATAACCCTGGGGACAGCACTCTGAGCCTCTGTCTCTTCCTCCGTAAAATGAGGACGTGGTGAAGTTTTATCTCATCAATTTGTTGTAAAGAGTTAAGGGACCCCAAACGTGCAAAGTGCATGTCCTCGATGCCCATCAGTTGACATTACCAACAGAGATAGAAACGCCGAGCACCTACTGCGTGGCAGGCATGGCAAGGCATTTCACACAGGGAGTTAATTTTCCCTCTTGTATCGTCACAATCAGCATTTGAGATGCAATGTGACCCGGCAGTGCCACATAGCTGGGGAATCGTAGTAACGGGCTCAGAGTTAGCACTCTGAATTCTGATGAAGGAAAGTGCAGCTAGCATCAGTGCCCAGGAAAATAATTATACAAATTTTTATTAGGCAGGTTGGATAATGGATCTTAAGAGAAAAGTGTAGCTAATGGAAAAAGACCCAACTTGGAGGTGCAAACACAAATGCTTACTGAATTGAATGAATAGGCTGTTTGGTTTTGTATGACAAAAATTCACCATCTATGGGTTAAAATCTATATCATCAGATATTCCGTAAAAGCAATTTTATTGATTAAAAAACAAACACTAATGTGATTCCAAATTTAGCTGAGTTAACAAGCAGAGTCTGAAAAAAAACATATTTTAAAATTCTCATCGAGCTAATAGGGCCATTGCAATTAATATTTTAATTTTCAAAAATTAATTTGAACCATAATATCTCCATTAACTAGGCATAATAACAGAATCAAGCTAATAGAGCCATTTTGAGAATTAAATGAGTAGTTATACAACTGCCTGTGGTTTAAGTGCTACGTAAGTGCATGACTATTATTAACCAATTGATTTTCTTTTGGTGACACTAAGAATCATGTGTTTAAAAATGGCGAGATTATTTTCAGGAGAACATAGAGAGAAGTAGCTTAATGTAGTGTTGGCATTGACACTCAGGTATTGGCGTCTGTGGAAATCTGTCTCCTTTATTTTCAATCCATGAATAGTATGCTCATTGCAATGCTAATACCAAAGTCACAGGAAAGAAAAAAAGAGAATAGAGCAGAAGTATCATCCTCTTGCCTGTGATCTAAAAAGACCACACTGATATATATCTCCCAATAGCATTTTCATCAAGGGAATCCTTGTCAATAGGAAATATGAAAAAAAAAAAAAAAAAAGAACAGTGGAGAAATAAAATGCACCCTGACAGTGACTAATTACACTGCCAAGTAAGACTTAATTTAATTTTGAATATGCACAGAGAAATATGATTCGATTTGGGTTTTTGCTTAAACATGAAGAAAGTAAATGAGTTCTTCTAAAGTCCCATGTAGTGTTTGGGGGATTGCCGTTGTATTACCTTCCATTCAATTTTTACACAGCTTTACCGAGATACAATTCACGTACCCCCTACAATTCACCCAGTTACAATGCAAAACTCATTTTTGTTTTTTTAGTAAATTTACAAAGTTGTACAAACAAACCCACAATTTAATTAATTTAACACCTGTTAGCATTCATCTCACGTTCCGGGGCCCCACTTCTTGACGGTCACTGCCTCTTTGCAGTTGCCTCCTCTGCACATTTCACATAAATGGGCTCATACAGCTCGTAGCCTTTTGTGCCTCTCTCTCTTCCCTTCCCATGGTGTTTTCAGGACTCATTCACGTCGTAGCATGCATCAGCACTTAATTCCTTTCAATGCCAAACAATATTCCATCGTACGAACATACGACCTTTTCTTTATCCATTCATCAGTTAATGGACATCTAAGTATTTCACTTTTTGGCTACCGTGAATAAAGCTGCTGTGAAATCTGTGTACGGTTTTTGTGTGGCTGTATATTTTCATTTATCTTGACATTCCATTTCTAAGCAACGTTTTCTCCCTTTATGACTGAAATAAATAAGTATCTCTGCCATGGTTAGGTTTGACTGCTTATACGTTTAAGTCTTTTAATAATTTTAATTGACAGCTAGCAACACAATTCTACCGGTCGCCATAAGGAGATGAATTGTTCTCAAAATTGCATCCAAAGAGAAAATTTCATTTTTTATTTCCAAGGCACCATTTAATGTCAAAAGTAGGAGATAGTGTTAGACATAATTGAAATCTCTGCCCCTCTGTGTTCCTGAATAATGAAAATCCTCTCATGTGTCTAGACCCGGTGATTTTTAATTTCAAATATTGTGATGATTCATTCATTTGGTTTTGCTCCTTCTAATTATCCTCCAAAGCTGCCACAAAAGGGTGAATTTTCTATGAAGATGAAGCCTCCAATGAAATGAAAATAAGTAATTGAAATGCAAAACAGGGGGGGCCCTTGGTTCACTGAAGTGTGAGATGAGACCTTCCAGATGGGGACAGTGATTCCACCTCCATGAGCAGAGTCCCGTGCCTACGCCTGGGACGTTCATGCTCCGTCCCCAGCAGGTACCCCCACCTGCTGAGCTGCTGCAGGAAGCGGGACCCCAGGCATTGCACAGCAATGGCAGGGAGGTAGGAATAAGGGTAGATTTGCTTTCTTCGAATCGGGAAGACCCTAATGCCCAGCCCACCCTCTGAAATGTGAATATGGAGAGGGAATACAGGGGGCCCCCAGGTCACCCCACCTTTTCACCCTGTGATCCACAAAGCAGACACCGGGAGCCCCTGGGAGACGGGAGTCCCCTGTTCTCATGGAGGACTCCCAGGTGGATGGCATCCTCAACACCCAGGTCACAGGTGGCTCCTGCTTCTTTATGGAGGTAGATTTAGCCAAGCAACCTGGTGAGTAAATGAGATTTAAGGAAATTGTTCAGAACACTTCCAAGCACTGCATATCTTCTGGGACATTTTGGGAGCAGCCTTTTTGTGTAAACAGCGAGCAGCTACCCGGCGTTTTCTATGTATTTACCAACAAGGGTCTGCCGGGGCTTTTCTAGCAACAGCAAAGCGTCTGTGTTTTTTGTATGTTGCTGCTGTCACTTAAGGGTGAGCCACACATGTAAAAATATTTTATAAAACACCTGTCGTTCGTACTCAGCATCGTGTAGTCTGTATCTCACTTTCGTTAGTTCGCCATTCCTGCAGTAAGGTGGTAGCCATGCATGAAACAAAAACAAAACAAAGTACGCAAAGGAAAAAAACCCATGGGACTTCCAAATGCACATTTTCTTACGTGGGGTAGTAAATAAGAATCCCTGAGACATACCGATTTGTGTAGCTAAAAGCATCTGGGTTTGAATCCTGGTCTAGTCACTAACGTTTGTTCCCTTTCACTTATTTAATATTAAGTCTGAGTCTTTGTAATGAATGAATCCTGAGGACATGTTTAAGCCATTTGCCAGTCAGTCAACAAAGCAAACACCACCAGATGTGTGAAGTCACGAACTATCCCTGGTACAGCTGTGCTGCCAAAGAACCCTTCAGCCTTAGACCCGAACAGGAAGCTTTATGAGGTCAGGACTTGTCCTGTCGGGTCTACTACTGTGACCAAGAGTACGGGTTGGTATGCAGTAGGCACTGGTTTAGGATGTGGCAGGATCAGGAGTTAGATCAGTGTTGCTGGAATTAGCACGAGGAGGTGAAACCCAGGGATAGGCTAATAGTCCTACCGGCCAAGGCAGAGAGTTGGGCATATTCGCAGCAGCAAGTGGATCCACTCCATCTTCTGAAATTGGCAGGTCAGGATATGATTTGGGTTTTGTGAAGGTTATTCTGCCTGGCACAGAGATGGTCGACTACAGGGGAGGTGGAGTTAGGAGGCTGTTGCCAGGCAACAGATGATGGCAGTGTGGACCAGGGCCACTGGGGAATGGGAGTGACCTCAGAGATGCTGCTGCCCCGTGGCAGACTGAGGAGGGGTGCACCCAATCCTCCACCCCCCTAAACCTGAGAATATACAACTGAACTGTGTGGAAACTGAATGAGGCTCCTCTTCATATGTGGTTCCTGGAAGTGGCTGAACGGGGAAACTGGAATTGCCCGGTCCAGATCCCACATCCCTGGTTCCCTGCAGATGACTCTGCAGAGAAGTCTGGGACACCTTGCGTGAGGAGCCACCAAGGCAGGAGTCAGGCTGGGATGCACGGGACTCAGATGTGGCCCTGTTTTGAGCTTGGCTCACTACAGCTCGAAGGGATTAAAAGCCTCTGAAATGGTCTCTGTAAAGCAAAAGCACAGGCAGACCTTCCTCCTCAACGTATGGCATCACTAAGCACGCAAACACGATGATTAGAAAGAGAAGGGAGGCCTGGATTCAGTCAGCCCAACTCCCCCACCCCAAGGCAGGCCTCACTGCACACCTGTAGAACTCCAGCTCTGGGAGCAAAGATTGGCAATCACTTCTCTGAGTCTATCTGAAGTTTACAAAGAATCAAACTGAAGGGCAGAAACACAGTTGACCTCACAAGATCACATTTCCAACAATAGTGTGTGGGGCCCTCTCAAACCCTCCTTAAAAATGACAATAATGGTTTCCATTGCAACTACCCACATTTACATAGCACCTGTTAGGTGCCTTTCGCTGAGCTAGGAATTGAGCTTTGCTTATTTCATTTAAATTATAAAAGTCCTCAGCAAGACACTTGTTTGTGGCTTTTAATATATAAGAATAGGGTAGACTAACTCAGTGTTCTGCAAAGAATAGGTTGTAATCACCGGTTTTATTTGAGGTCATTATTAGCTGGTGGTTATGTCATTGAATAACAATGAATCACAAAGCTATTCTCGAGGCTTTTTCAGTGTATCCTGTTCAAACCAGTTAGTTTAACATTAGGAGGGAGTTTTTAATATCACTTGAATGCTTCCTAATCCCCCTTTTATTAAGACTACTGCCTTAATAAAAAAGGCCTTGGACATGGAACAGTATCAGATTGTGATTTAATAATATTACCATTTTCCCCTGGATCTTATCTTTTGTTGACAAGTAATACCAACCTTGTGTTCATAAGGAAATACCAAATATCCTGAAGATAAATCAGTTCATTTGGATCCATTTAAAAAGTATTTAGTGGCTGGGACAGATGTTTTATAAGTACTGAAAATCTTGTAAAGGTGGTTTAAGGAGGTACAAAGGATAAAGCCAACATTATGAATGTAGTGGCTGATGTTTGAGAAAAACACAAGTGACCTGCACATTCCCTAGAACTGGGAAAGATGCCCGCCAAGGCTCAAGCTAAGCATTTCCTAAGAGGCAGTGGTCATGGAAACCTTTGAAGTGTAGAGAGCCATTAGGAAGCCATGGAAAATAAGGCTCAAAGGCAGCACCCTGGACAGCGCCCAATTCAAATCCCTTCTTCCCCCATAAGTAGCGTGAACATATTAATTTATGTTCCAGACCAGGACACTTTGAAAGCACACGGAGTCATTATTAATAATTACATCAGTAAAACAGGCCAAACAATGCAGCTGTGCAAAATAAACTGGAATGTAGGGTCACCTTACGAGTGAACCCAGTTGCTAACCCTATTAGTGAGCAGTCATTGTAGGCCTTCAAGTTAGACGAGTTCTTCACTCCCAAAGAAGGTGGGGTGACCAGCCATCTGCACAGAATTTCTCCATGCCCATGGTCTGGATAATATTGGGTCTTGAATTGGCCGTAGTAGGACTAATTCTCTCTTTATGGGAATCTCTGTTTAAAGCTCAGCTCCTCTTCTGCCCTGGGGACTGATTCCTGTACTTGAGACTTGGCCTGGAGCTCTGCACTGCCCTGGGGAGTCATCTTTCAACAAGATTTTAGAAATTTCCTACAGAGGATAGCAGCACCTGTTTTTTTTTTTATTTTGGCATATTATGGGGGTACAGATTTTAAGGTTTCAATAAATGTCCTTTCCCTCCTCCCTCCACAAGTCTGAGTTTCCAGCATGACCATCCCCCAGATGGTGCACATCTCACTCATTATGTATGTATATACTCACCCCTCTCCCTCCTCCCACCTGCCCAGTACCCTATTACTGTAGTACCTATGTGTCCACTTAGGTGCTGCTCAGTTAATACCAGTTTGCTGGTGAGTATATGTGGTGCTTGTTTTTCCATTCTTGGGATACTTCACTTAGTAGTATGGGTTCCAGCTCTAACCAGGAAAATATAAGATGGCAGCACCTGTTTGAACAAGACCCATTAGCTCCCCTTTCTCCTTGTGTGTCTGTGTCCATGGCTCTTGCATCTTATTACTTGTCCCAAACCAGGACAGATTTCATTTCATGCAAAACACAGTTGGAAGTTGAACTCCACACCCACCTGGCCCAATGGCACCTGCTGGTTCTCCCTTCTTCATGCATTAGTCATTTTCATGACAGCTTTTCCAACACAAAGAGACATTTTAACCACAGAAAATCCACATAGCCGCGGGATGTTGAAAAACAAATACAAAAATAAACAAAAAACAATGAAACCATTCCCCCCCAAAATAATCCAGTCATCAATCCTTCATGAATTATGTGATCTTGTTTTTCCATCAACAACAGATGTTTGAAGAGGTGGGTTGGTGGTAAATGCTGCGTTCTGTGCTGAAATGGAAAATATGGACTGTGGGGTAGGAGAATGAAGCTCCTTTTGCATCCTGTAGGTTTTAGGGGTTTGGATGGAAGCAGAGGTGGCTCCTTTTTTGCAGATGGGATAACCCTTTGGCACTTGGGAAATAGCAGACTATTCAACTACTCCCAGTGAGGATGTTGATTTAAATGTCCCCCCACCCACCCCATTCCCTGGTGACTCCAGCCAACAAGCCAAGGTGGAAATCTGCTTTCAGAGCCTGTTGGTTTAGCCACACCCTTGGAAGGCATGTCTCTTCCCTAAAGTTTTAAGAGCTGAAGTGTTTTCTGTGGCTTTGAAACTACTTCAAAGCAAAGACAAACTCGGTTCCCCCTTTTGTTATCTTCTGGAATGCAAGTGAATTATGTACTGCTGTTTTTTTTTTTTTCTCAGCCCAATTAATTTAACTTGGGGCCTTTAATATTTTAATTGAAGTTGAAGTTTTTTTATAAATATTCATCAAACACAAATAAGTTCTCAGGATCATCAGGACACATGCCAGGAATTAAGGACATGGATGTTTTTCCTTCCCTGGAGCAAGCTCACTCTCGTGAATGCATAAATAGCTCTGGGTTCTGGTAGAACTAAGGAGTTCAGTGTTCATCTGTTTGTTCAATAAGAATTTACTAAGGGTTAATTAATGGATATGAAAGGTGTGGACGGGAACTGTGGATACACAGTGAGCAAGGTGTCTCCATCTACCTACATACATGCCTTTCTGCACTTTTACCCACCTACCTGTCTACCTGTGGTGCAGTTACACCTACACCTATGCCATAGCTCTATCTCTCTGTCAACATCTATGGAGCTGACATTTACACACACATACACTCAGTTGTAAATATTTATATGTATATACACACTTATACATATGCACATATGAATGCAGGCATTTGCATATATGTGTAGATACACATATATGTTAGATGTAGCTACAGATAGAGAGTCATAGAGGTGGAACTCAAAGAGTTGGGAAGAGAAAAGGGGTCTAGAACTATATAACACAAGTGTCAACTGTGGCAGAACTATAATTATTCATTATTTTGTATGTTTATCCATCTGGCAGTCAGAACAAACCAGGTTTTGCTACACAACCAATTTCTCCCAAATCTTAAAGGTTTACAATACAAAAGCGTAATAATTCTCACTCACATTGCATGTGGACTGTGGGTCACTGTGACTTCACTTCACATCTTTTTCTCTCTGAGATCCAGGATGACAAAGCAGCCACTACCTGGACCATTTCTGGCCATCGCATTGGATGAAGAAGAAAACAAGGAAAACCACATTTTATCTCCGAGAGCTCCTTCATGGAAGTGACACATGTTACTGAGGCTGGTGCTTCATTGACAAGAGTTTGCACTCACTTGAGTTCCAGAAGTTGAGCATGCACGAGCTTCCTGCAGGAATAGCAATGCAAGAAAGGGCACTAGATGTGGGTGGATCCATGAAGTATGGGTTATCTAATTTTTTTTAATAAACATGGATTGCTTGTGTATTAAGAGAAGAGCCAATGAAAGTTAATATCAGAAAGAGAGCACATTACCTGAATTGTATAATAGTTTATCTAGGGTACTGGGCTAAAGTCATCTCTGAAATCCCAGTGTCTGGTAGAGGAGTTGGGATGGAATGCATGCAATTAATACTTGTTGAAATAGAGGAAGAAAGGAATAAATGAAGGAAGAAAGAAATGAAGGAAAGAAGAAAGAAAGAAAAGTAAGGAAAGAAAAGGAAAAGAAGGAAGGAAGGAAAGAGGGAGGGAGAGAAAAAAGAAATAAAAGAAAAGAAGGAAGGACAAAGGAAGGAAGGAAGGAAGGAAGGAAGGAAGGAAGGAAGGAAGGAAGGAAGGAAGGAAGGAAGGAAGGAAGGAAAGAAGAAAAGAGAGAGAGGGAAAAAAGAGAACAGAAAGAAAGAAAATGATAAGCTCAGATATACCTCATTTGAAGGATTTCTGTACAGCCACAGAATGCCCTATTCTTCCAGAATGATAGATATAAAATTCAATCTATAGCTTCCTTTTCTGCCATGACTTCCCACCAAGAAGGATTTCTTATTTCTTCCTGACCCTCCCATAGAAAGAGCAGCTGATCAAGCTACTCTGGTGTCTTGGAAGCATCAGTGAGAAGAAATAAATAATGCCAGGCAATCTCGATGCTCTACTCATTTCTGACTCTCAGCGTGAAGCAGTGGAGAGTGCAGGTCTCCAGCCCTGTCCTAGTCTAGGCCTTTCTGGGGCGACTATGTTGCAGTCAGAGCCTGCGTCTTTCTTTCTCGATCCTCGAGGGTACATCACAGTTGGCCCGGAGAAAAACTCAAGTAGAAAAAACTTGGAAAACCTGATTAGAAGGGGCACTGTGCGTCTGGAGAGAGTTACCCATCCCATTGTTAACCATCAAACGGGGCTGCGTTTTCATCTGATCTGAAATGAAACTGAAAAACAAAACGAAACAAAAACCCCAGCAGAAGTTCAGAGAGAAATCCAAGTTTAATTGATGTGACTAGTTCAAAAGACACAGTGAAGTGTAATAAGGAAAGACGGTTTTTGATCAATTAGGTTAAGGTTTTCTCTGGGCGAATAATAACATTGTTCCCCGATGAATTCCAGCTACATAATTTGCTCCACTTGCTGATAAACATCATATTAATACACGGATGGTGCCGGGTTTCTTCTTCTGAACACCACATAATCCCTTTAGAAATGCCAGAGAGGAGAATGAAGTAGTTGTTTCAAGATTAGGCAAGTTAAGTGATTAAACAACTAATTCAGGACAATGGAACAAAGACAGTCTGGATTATTGAGCACTTTCATAGAAACAGTTTCATATTAATTTTGAATGAATACGCTGTTCTGTTTATTGAGGAAGCCTGCAAGATGGGTTACTTTAATCAACATACTAGAAACTATTTGGAAACCACATGATACATTGAGCCACCGCGCCCGGCCTATAGCAATTTCTTATTCACCTGTTAAGTTCAGTCCCTGTAATATTGGAGTTACTGTCATTTTGTGCTTCCTTCTATGAAATAAGAAGTATGCCTTTGCAGCATGCTACATATTTTAATCTTTCGTGTAAGGTCAGTTATCTCAGCATCTGTATCATTTGCCAAAGATACATAGTCCAGTCTCCTATTGGTTAAGAACAGGTCATTTAATAGGGACAGCAATAAGGGAAGAGAAAGAGAGGAAAATTGGGACGAATAGTTGGCTTCACACTGTGCAACATATAATGAACCACTACCACAATCCCCAAATACTCGGTAAGGCCAGTTAAAATCATAAAATGCTTTGTATGAGTTAGCAGTCACCATAATCATGGTGCGTAACAAATGACTCCAAAATTCCATTTTGCTGATCCTGGCTGGGGTTAGTGTGATGATTTTTTTCCAATCCTGTCTGAGGCCCATTCACCTGTTGGCAGATATGGCATGACCTCATCTGGGAAGTCCAGCTCTGCATCCCATGGTCTTGCATCCAGACTGGGCTGGCTTAGGTGTGTTTTAATGCTGAAGGCTGAATTCCAAGAGGAAGAGCAGAAGTATTCACGATCTTCTGAGACTCAGGCAGGTAAAGGGTACATTGTCCTGTCCACTTTATTCCATAGACTAAAGCAAGTCACAAGGCCACAGCAGGGCACAGGGGGTCAAAAGGTTGGAAATCCAATTCCCTAAAAGCCATTGGTTGATTGAGCTTTACCAAGAGGCAGGGAGACAGTAATTGCTGTGCCCATCTGGCCTGCCCTACGGCAGGGTGGGGGGCAGGATGCTTTCAGAAGTTGGAGAGGAGCAGGAGAGACACAGAACTGCAGGTGCCTTAAGGGAAGGTGGTCAGAACCAACTGGACAGCCCAGGGGATGGAAACAGGGCAGTGACAGCCACTGACACCTCTACTGTCATATCTACCTGACAACCTCTCTCTACTTCTCTTGCTTGGTCTACTTTGAATTGACCTTGGGCTTTAGCTTAGACATGTATTTCAAAGGAACATCTTTACTCTCCTAACATTCTGGTTTTTGCCCTTGCTACAACGTCTCAGTTTCTCGAGTCTCTCACCATAGCGCTGATCATACTGTCATTTAATTGCCTGTGTGTTTGACTCTGTTCCAACTTAAGAAAACACGGATGAAAAGCAGGGGTTTCCTATGCTCCTCACTACGGAGGTCCACAGTGCCTGGCCCAGAGCAGGTACTCAATAAACATATCTTTAAAATTGTATTTTTTGGTGGTAAGAACACGCAGCATGAGATCTACTCTGTTAGCAAAGGTTTAAGTGTACAATAATGTGTTGTTAACTACGGATACAAAAATATTTGATGCATTTTGGATAGCATTTAGTCAAGTGTTGGAGCACATACCTACACTCTATTTTATGACAAGCCTGAGTTAAATTTCCCTCTGGGTTCTGAATAACTAGCTCACATTTCTTATAAGGCATTTGGCAGACATGAACTTTGGAAATAGCATCTTCTGTCTGTCAGGTAGGAAAATCATCTTTCAGGACATTCAAATGGAAAGTGTGAAACACCCAGGCAGGAAGCTGTAATAAGGTAAACTTTTCTTTTCTACTCAATAATTTTATATATATATATATATATATATATATATATATATATATGATGTATTTTTTGTAGCCAGTAATTCCCAAAGACTATTTTGTAGTTAAATAAAATAATATATGACAATAATAGTAGGCACATGGTGATTTTTTTTCTTTTATATCTGGTTAGGTAAAGAGTTTGTTGCAACGTGCTGCAAAGATAAATGATCACCATTATTAGGAGAAAGAGAATGTGGGTACTTGGAGCAAGCTGCTACTTTGGAATAATCCCAACACAAAATCCAGAGGAGTCAGTCTTAGACTCTGAACCTAAGCAAGGTGATTACAATTATGATTAGCTATTGATCCACGGCAAAGTGAGTTAGGGCCTCTATTGAGAAGTTCAGGAAGCTGTTGATCAGGGAATTTCTCCTCTTCCACTAGCTCTCACAGTCTGATTTCTGATTTTACCTTTCCCTATATCATGTATATACATACTCTTTACGCTCAAGGGGTGGCAAACTCAAACATCTTCCTGGACCAGGTAGGTAACCTCAATGTATGCTCTGTTCCTGAGCCCTAGACAATTTTATCATGTTGGAATGTAGATTAAATGTAGCCACATTCTCTCATTATATTAGAGATTCCAGAAACATAAATCTACCAATGTTTAGATCCCCTGACAATGTTTGTTGCCATCTGTCCCCATGTCTTGTGAATTCTGTCTGTAGCTACGCACCTGCCCATCCCTGCCGCCTTAGCCCCGGTTCATCCTGGGGTTTTTCTCCCTGCCTTGTAAACTCTTCCATGAACAGACCATGTGGAATTGATCTCAGACTTCTCAGAATGATTAGCTGTAGCTTATCTACATCAGTCATTCTCAGAAAACGGTTTTTAATATTTTAAGCCATCCTTGTTATGTAAGGTTATATTTCAAAAGTTTATGGCAATTTAAAAAACACCTAAAGGGTGTCTTGTTCACGGTTGGAGTTAAAAAGAATAATCATGAATTATAATAATTATTAGGAGCTTATTATACACTATGCCCCAAGCTAAGGATTTTACCTGCGTTCTCTTATTTAATCTTCACAGCAGTCTTATGAGGAAGGTACTGCCTTTATCCTAATTCTATATATTGTGAATTATGAAAAAAAAAATGAATTGGGGAAAAATTGTGAGTGACTTTGAGAAAGATCAAAAAAGATTACTGGGCACTTTCAGTGGGAAAGTAGGCAACGTTGATGTTGTGGAGATCTTTCTCCCTTTCATTGTTTTTGACCTAAATTTGTAACTTTGCAATTGTAGAATATTTATAGTAATGCAGATTTTTCTTGTCCAGAAACCCTTTCAGTTTCTAAGAGGTTATGGGCTCAGGTCTCACATACACATTTTTATGACTCATTTGCTCAAATCTCTAGTGTTTTAAAGGTTGTACCAAGGAAATTGGGCTATAAGTTTAGGATAATTTCCAAGAGCAAAGTTTTTATTGGAGCTTAAGTACCTTAGATTCATTTCCTATTGTAACTTTTATTCAAAATTAATAACCAAAGAAGAAATTTTTAAGTATTTTTCCAAATTTCTGGGTTTTTTAAAAAAATAGTAGTTCTGTATTTTACAGGAGTTAATTCCTAGAGTGTTAATGTCGCCACTCTATCTTCAAGCTTTTGACTGAATTACCTGATGATAATTTGCATATCATTATAAATAATTACCTGTAAATTTCACTAGTAAGGCTCAGCTTGGAACTATGACATTTCTCCAAAAGAAGTGGTTCAATGAAGCAAAATTGCATTCATTGTTGTAAAATTAAGCAAATATTTGATAAAATCTTCTATCTAATTTGGGGAAACAAAGAAAGTTAATCTCTCGAGCCAGTGTCAAACTGCCCAGAGCTGTTTTGTTGAACTTGTTAATTCTTATTATAAATGGTGAGTAGGAATAGTAATTGTAATTTTTGTAAGAGAGTACCTGGATGGAATGCTTAGTGATGCCACACAGAAAAATCTGTTGTTGTTGTTTTACTATTTCTTCTAGGTTCATTACCTTGGAGAGAGGAAAATAATAGGTCTTATAAATAAAAAGCATATTAATTTAGTGTAATAACCAAATAGAAATATAAAATATTCCATTTATCTCTTTATATGTTTAAGGACGGGGAATATGAAACTATATATTAATACTGTGCTAAATAATTCCATCTTTTATTTCTGTTCTACATTATGGTCAATTAAGGATGAAGGTGAGGAGATAGGAGGCAGAGGCTGAAAAAAATGAAAGCAGAAAAAGAGTAACTGTTGCAAATCAAGAGGCACTAATCTGTCTGGGGCTGGCTCTATCCCAGGAGGCTGTGAGGGGTGTTGGGCTGAAAAGTAGAGAAATGACACTGGTGGTCTCTGTGGTCTCGTCTGGCTAAACCTGTGAGTCGGGGTCAGAGAGGGAGAATCATTAGCAAGGAAAGAGAAATCCAGGGACGCCCACCCACCTACCCACCCACCCACACAGAAAACACAGAAGGAACCAGGGAGGGTGGGGGGGAGGTGTTCCATGATTGTGGGAAACAACAACCATTTATGACCTGTCAAGGAACCTAATCCCAGACATTTTTCTTTCAAATGTTTTTGGTCAATGCCTTCTTAAAATTCTTCCTTATTAACTGAAATCTTTATTGCAGTTACTGTCAATTTACATGCAACTGTAACACATAACACAGAGAGAGATGATGTGTCCACGTTACCCATTTTCTCCCAAAGGTGACACTTTGCAAAACTATGATACAATATAGCACATTAAAGAAATTGATGTTGATACAATCCACCAATCTCATTTGGATTTCCCCAGCATTACTTGTACTTGTGTGTATGTGTGTGTGTGTGTGTATTCAGTTCTACCACAATATATAGGATCATATATCCACCACTGCAGTCAGAAGACTGCACAGTTGTGTACATAACTACACTCACCCCCCCCACCCTCACAGCAGGTGCCTCTAACACCTGGCAAGAACAAATCTGTTCTCTATTTCTATAATTTCATCATTGCAAAATGTTACATAAATGAAATCATACATTATGCAACCTTTTGAGGCTGACTATTTTAACTCAGCATAACTACTTGGAGATTCACCTGCAGTGTTGCATGTGTCAATAGTTCCTTCTGTTTTATCGCTGAGTGCCATCCCACGGTATAGATGTATCCCAGCTTGTACAAAAACAATCACCTATTCAAGGTATTTTTACTTTTGGACTATTACAAAAATAATATTCCATTGTCTGGATGTACCACAGTGTGTTTATCCATGAACCCATTGAAGGACACCTGGGTTGCCTCTAAGTTTTGTCAATTATTAAAAAAAAAAAAAAGCTACTGTAAACATTTCTTTGAAGATTTTTATATGAACCTAAGGTTTCAACTTATT
Source organism: Mirza zaza (assembly GCA_008750895.1). NCBI lineage: Eukaryota > Metazoa > Chordata > Mammalia > Primates > Cheirogaleidae > Mirza > Mirza zaza. The sequence goes on along the minus strand of VSMD01071385.1, from coordinate 5,190 downwards.
TGGGTAAATGCCTGGGAGTGTGATTTCTGGATCATATGACAAGTCTGTTTAGCTTTGTAGCAGATTGTCAAACTGTCTTCCAAATTGGTCACATCATTTTACCATCAGCGGCAAGTGAGAGTTTTTGTTGCTCAATGTCCTCCCCAGGATTTGGTGGTGTCAGCATTTTGGATTTTAGCCATTCTAAGGGGTGCGTGGTGGTATCTTATTTTAATTTAATTCACATGGGCCTAACTTACAATTCCCTAATAACATGTGACTTTGGGCATCTTTTCATGCACTGACTTGCCATTTCTGCACTATGTTTAGTATTTTGTACTCACTCTGCACCCTCCTTGCACGGGGCTTGGAGAGTTCTTCCCTCCCGTTCACCTCGAGCACTCACGGCTCCTTCGGATCTCAAGTCAATTGCCACTTCCTCAAGGAACTTCTCCAGAAGTCCTTGACTTGACTACTACAGTTCCTCTCATCAACGGCTCTCATTACAGTTATAATTTTTCTTTTAATTATGTAAATATTTAATTTACACATCTTTCCTCAACTGGATTGCCAGGAGCTCCGTGCTGGTCCGATAATAATGGTGTCTAATTAATGGATTAATCAAGTCCAACTGATAATTAATGGGTATTAACAATGTTTACACTATTATCCTAAACCATCTGGTTACAAATATCGACTGAAAGCTTATAGGGATCAAGGCTCGTCACTTGCACTGGAGATATTTAAAAAATAAACAAAATGTTTCTCTCACAGTTTATAGTATAATTGAGAGCTACATATAAAAATTGGATACAAATTAGAGATAGGAATGTTCCAAAGGTATTATGAGAAATTTGGTAACTGCTCTGATAATATTAAACATTATTTAGAGAGGAAAGTGAACATAGGCATATATATGTGTGTGTACATAAATATACACAGATGAATATACGTGAGTAGGCATGATAAATATGTCACACATATACATTCATATATGTGTGTATATGTATATATATGTATATGCGTGTGTGTGTATATATATATATTTAGTTCTTAAATTATGCTGTTTAGAAATGCTGTACCCTAACTAGAGAAGTCATGATTTCATTAAGAAGGTAAAAATCATCTGGCATGTAATCCAAATGATTCCAATTGTAATCATCAATGTATATATAGTCTGCATTTTTCCATAATTTCAACATGAAATTTTTATTTTAGTTGATGTGTATGATATATGAAATATTTGTAGCTCAAAAACTAATTATTATTTAATGCAGCTATTCATTAAATCCTATAACTTGTTCTATATGTTATGGAAATACGTAATGATTTTATAATGTTCCCATAGTCAAATCTGTTTGAAAGATATTGGTTTATGTAATAGGCCATTAGGTGTTAAGCTAAAATAAATATCTGTAACAAAAGGACATTGTAAATTAATGAGTTTCTTAATGAGAATCTGTCTGTAATGGAAAAGGCGTCGTAATGTGCATTAACATAATGCAATATACAGACAATTAACACTACATTTAACCATAAAGGATTAAAGGTACGGAATGAAAACATCACACTCTGCCACAAAGCATAAAAGGGCAAGAGTCAATAATAGTTTGATATTTTCATGTTCCCAAGATGGCATCATGGGAATAATATATATATATATATATATATATATATATATGTATCTTTTTTTACCCAAATGTGAAGCTTTACCAAGGCCACATATATTTTTGTTGATACTTGAATCACCGTTTTAAAGAAGGGACCACAACATGTTTTAACATGCCTGTTCTATCTTTTAATAGATCAGTGGTTCTCAATCTATGTACCATGAAACCTTAAGTTCTAAAGCAGTGACTGCTATGTTTGGGGACAGGGCATGGGGAAATTGAGGGGAGAGGTAATTTGGTGTAACATTCACCAGTTCCTAACAGGAGAAGCATATGTGTAGTTAGGTTCTAGGTCAAAGGGCAATGCTCTTCAACAACAACAAAAACAATGAAAACAAAAATTAACCTGACAAAGATGAGAAAAGAGGCATATCTTCTACGTTGTGTTCGCCTGTAATTAACACACTGACTTAAACCATAAAGGCATTTGCTCTTGACTTGAGATTCCCAGTGGCACCTGGTCTTAGGGTTGGGGCAGCAGCTGCCTGATGCTCAGGAGGATCCTGTCTCTCTCCTTCCTCTCATTCTTCCTCCCATATCATGTTGCTTTTTCCCCCATGGCTTGTGAATTCAAAGTCCCAGAGTGGCTGCCTCAGATTCAGAGTCACAAATAGCATGCACAAAGCTCACAGGTCTCAGCAACGCTAAGTTTACGGGGACTATATTTATGTTCATGGATGTCCAAGATACACACGCCAGAATGAACTTATCCAGGTTAGACCGACAGCTGAAGAAGCGACTGGGGTTCAGGAAGAAGTGACTATCACATCCAATCAGAGATTTTTTTGCTACAAAAGCATCCATAAATTCCAGAGTTTCTCAGCAGTAATTCATGCTTTCAGGAATCTTGAGGGGATAAAAGAGTATAAGGCCAAGTGAGTTATAAGTCCCAGTGGAGTGAATACAAATTGACGTGAAGTAGTCACCACAAGGAAGACCATCATTTTTTTTTTCCCCATCAGCTGAATCACAACAAACAAGAAGATACATCGGAACACACATCAAATCCAGGATGGCGAGTCTTCAGGGTCTCCTTTTCAAATTAATGCAGTCCATCCTGATGTCAGTTTAATTTTTCCAGGAAACAGATTCCAAGGCAGAGCAAGAAGTGCAAGATGTATGGAGCGTGTCATCGATGACAGATCATGAAGAGGGGCTGACAGTATGAAGGGACACCCTTGTCACAATGCAGCCCTGGCACCACCAAAAGGAGAAGTTGAAAGAAGGAAGATTAGGTAGGTGGGGCCCCAGACTGCACAGTGCAACACTGCGAAAGTATTGGCCAGTCCGTCAGGGAGGTCCTACGGAAAGAGTGACCACAAACAAGTCTTGCATTGAGTAAAAATAGCCAGACCCCAGTGCCTCATTGGTGTCCTGCAAAAGTGCTGTCCCCAGAGACTGCCAGCCCACTGTGCTCCTTGTACAGGAATTTCTTGAAGGAAAATCTGAATGTTACAATTCCATAGCAGCTTTAAATGACATATTAGACAATAATTTTAAGGAACAAAAAAGAAGACATATAAATAAAATAAAGGATCATTGAAATTGCCCAAACTCCATCAATCAAGAACAAAATGTCTAAATATTTGAGCCACATTTTCCAAGCAATTATAAATGGATACATGTAGACTTACACAGGATTGAATGCTTACAGCAACACCTTAAATTGTTAAACAATTTTGATTTCAACTAACATGTCTAAAATTATGTCATACATATAGAATGGTACAATTCCAAACCAAATTGAATATTAAAAAATGAAGTAACATATGTTATGTTTCTCTGAGTTATTATTTCTGAATATGGAACCCAAATTTATATGATACATATGTTAAAGACTTAACTCCACTCCAGTCTATTAATAACTTTTGGGACTTAGCTGAACTCCATGTCATTGGAATTATAATAGTTTTAAAACATATTCCTCATTGGAGTGCTATTCTATCTAGCTCAGTTTCACAAGACACTTTGAAGTCTTTGACAGGACAAGTCAATACCTTTTAAACACATTTCCTCTATTGAAATCAATATCTATTAGTTCAATGAACTCTTTGCCTCCTCTAAATTTGAGAAATGTTGTGTCATTTTAAACAGTTTCAGCTGGAGGTCTACTGCACCCAACCTCTGGCCAGGTGTAAATGACCTCTTGCTGCTCAAATAATAACAGGCATATGACCAGGCTGAAATGTATTTTGGTAAAAGTCTAAAAAACTGAAACTATAAAGCAACTTTTTCCCTCAAAGAAATTAATTCATAGCACATAGAAATTCATCTTTCTTGGAAATGAGTCAGCAGGTGCTGTATTATATTACCAATTAAATTATGACCTTGTTTCTGCAACTTCTAGTTTTCTTCCTTAGTAATATCTTTTTAACTAAAATGCTGGTGTACAATTATTTATATTACTTAGTTTTTCTATGTCCAGTCTCTGTCATGAATGTTTTAATGAGAAGTGTATTCACTATTACTATCTCCTGTAAACCTAATGAGCAAAAAATATGAATGTATTTAAAACACACACACACAGAGCCCTTGTAGGAATTATGGGTATGGATAGAATGTAATTTTGCATTGTGTGCTTGTGTAATTTTATTCTGCTCAACTCTATACTGTCAAAGTTTTTTCTCCTGAGAAAAAGGAGATGAAATTTAAAACTCCACAGAAAGCAAAATGAAGGGAGACAGTATCTGATGTTGATGCAAAACTAGATGATTTGTAAAAACTAAATAATTATAAATAATGCAGAAATACACTATTTTCTAGTAACTAAGTTTTCATTTTTCTTTTGCTGCTCTTTTTTTTTTACTTCTAGAGACATGCAGAAATGTCTTTGGCAACAAGTTGGGGTGTATAAATGCTGTTATGATTTCCAAAACTTGGAATGAGTGGTTTTATCTGAAGTCCTGTAGACATTAGCAATAAATGTATCTACACTGTCACAAAATATCACCCTTTTTGTTGCACCTGACTATTTTTGCTTTCAAAATGGATGCTTGAATAAGCACAAACTTTACTGTCTCTATCATTGTGACCTCTGCCATCACTACCACCAAGATCACCACCACCACTGTCACTACCATCACCATCACCACACCACCATCACCATCACCACCTCACAATCACCACCATCATCATCACCATCCCCACCACCACATCACTACCACGAAAACCATCATCAACACCACCACCATCATCACCATCACCACCATCACCACCATCACCACCACCACCATCATCACCATCACCACCATCACTACCACCACCACCACCATCACCATCACCACATTACCATAACCACCACCACCATCACCACCACCACCATCACCACCATCACCACCACCGTCACCGCCATCACCACCACCGTCACCGCCATCACCACCACCGTCACCACCATCACCACCACCACCACCACCATCATCACCACCACCATCACCACCACCATCACCACCATCACCACCATCACCACCACCACCACCATCATTGTCAACACAATCATTACTCTTGTTTCTTTTCCCCCAGGTTTCTCATAAGAGTCTGCTTA